>NW_020871923.1:195595-198095 GCF_003789085.1 Penaeus vannamei
ACGACGCAACCAACCAAAATACACAAAACAAACAAACGAACACAGCATGAATACATACAAACAAAAAACCTACGCCTAACCATAACCACACCCGAACAAACCCAAAGAACAGAGAACACAAACAAAGCAAAACACGGCCCATGACAGAGGTGTTAAAGCAGTGACGTCATGAGCTGTGACAGCGGCAAGTGGAGTCCACAAGGGCTGGAGGTATCACTGCCAACATCCATCACTGTCCCAAGTGCTGCCACCACACGGCGTCGCTCTGAAGGGGGGGGAGGGATGGAAGGGGGAGAGGAGGAGAGGAGGGGGTTTATGGAAGCGGGAGGAGGAGGAGGGAAGAGGAGGAAGAGGGGAGTGAGGAGGGTGAAGAGAGAGGAGGAGGAGTAGTAATGGAAGGTGAAGAGGAGGAGGAGGGAGGAGGAGTGATGGAGGGTGAAAGAGGAGAGTGATGGAGGGTGAAGAGGAAGAGGAGAAGGAGTGAGGAAGGAGTGGAAGAGGAGGAGGAGAGACGGAGGGTGAGAAGGAGGAGGAGTGATGGAAGAAGGAGGACGATGGTAATGGGGACGTATGAAGACTGATTGGGAGAGAGGGAAGGAAGGTGACGAAGGAAGAGAGGAGGAGTATGGGTGTTGGAGAGGGAGAAAGGAGGGGGCGACGGAGAAGGAGAAGGAGAAGGGCGGCGGAAGAGGTTGGGTTAAGGAAGACAAGGATGGTAAGAGAGAAAAGCAATGACAGGGAAGAGAGAAAGAAAGAGGAGAGAGGGGGAGGATGGATGAACGGGAAGGAGAGGCTATGAAAAGAGAGAAGAGGATGTAGGGGGAAAGGAGAGGAGGGGTGAAGGGGAGGGAGGGGAGACAAGGGGAAAAAAAAAGGGAGGAGGAAAGGAGAGAGAAGGAGGAAAGGAGGGAGGAGAAGGGAAATGAGGAGGGAAGAGGGAGGCTGAAAGGGGAGAGATGGAGAGAATGGAAAAAAGGAGAAGGTGGGGAGAGAAGCAGAGGAAGAACGAAAGAAGAGGAAGGAGGGACACAAGGAAAGGAAGGCAAAAGCAAAATGAAAGCGAGTGAAGAGGTAAAGAAAAGATGGAGAAAAAAAGAGAATAGAGAAAGCTGGAAGGTAAGGACGAAAAAAGAACAGGGAAATACTAATTTTCGCTCTGTTTGTCTGTCTCTAATTCCTTTCTTTCGCTCATTTTCTCTAGACTTTCTCTCTTTATACCCTTATTTTCTCTGGTTTTGCTCTATTTGTCCTCCATCCAAAATGGGGTTGAGGCGGAGGACGTTCCAATACCACTTAATGAATTACCTGTAAACAATATATAAACATAAGCGTGTGTGTGTGTGTGTGTGTGTGTGTGTGTGTGTGTGTGTGTGTGTGTGTGTGTGTGTGTGTGTGGTGTGTGTGTGTGTGTGTGTGTGTGTGTGCAAACAAACAAACGCAAGCACATGCACAACAGAGAGAGAGAGAGAGAGAGAGAGAGAGAGAGAGAGAGAGAGAGAGAGAGAGAGAGAGAGAGAGAGAGAGAGAGAGAGAGAGCACGAGAGAGAGAGAGAGAGAGAGAGAGACAGAGAGAGAGAGCTAAAAAGGCGAGAGAGAACCTTCACCCCTGCATGCAACAGATCAACAACTGATGTAAATAACAAAAGCCGTACGTTTATGGTCAAGAGTAACCTTCCCCCCTTCTTTGGCCCGCCTCCCCCTCCCTCTTTCCCCACCTCCGGCTCCCCCTACCCCCCATTGACCCGTCCCCACCTCCCTCTTTCCCGCCTCTTTCTCCCTCCCGCTACCCCCCACCACCCTCCCCCATAAATACTTCATGTGCATCTCCCCTCCCATTTTGGCCTTTCTTTCCCCAGCCCACTCCCCTCATAAATACTTCATGTGCCATCACCCCCCTCCTCCCTCCCGGCCAGCATAAATACTTCATGTGCATCACCCCCCTCCCTTTTCCCCACCTCCCTACCCTCCCCTCCCCTCCCCAGCAAAATACTTCATGTGCATCACCCCCCCCTCCCTCCCCCACCTCCCCACCCCTCCCCCCTTTCCCCCCCCTTCCCCTCCCTCTTTCCCCACCTCCCCCTACCCTCTCCCACCCTCCCTTTCCCTCCGCATAAATACTTCATGTGCATCAATTCTTCCGCACAAAACAGTTGGCCGACAGACTGAGAATAAGTGCCCAAAACAGGAGGCTGATGGAAATTTATGAAGCAAATTCTCGTTTCCTGGTTTCGGTTAGTTTCACCCGCGCTATTTGCGTCTCTTTTTTTATTTATTTATTTATTTTTTTTTTTTTTTTTGCTATGTCCTTTGTTAGTCTGTGTCTGTTTGTATGTTTTGTTCCTTGCTTGCAGTGTCTTTCTGTTTGCTCTCTCTTTCTCTGTCTCTATCTCTCTCTCTATTCTGTCTCTGTCTGTCTGTCTGTCTCTCTCTCCTCATTCTCCTCACCAACTTTCCTCAATTTCCATTTTTCACCTCCCTAACTTCACCCTCCTCCTCCTCC
>NW_020871923.1:203095-213095 GCF_003789085.1 Penaeus vannamei
CTCTCCTTTTCCTATTTTTCTCATCATATCTCCTCCTTTTCCTTTTCTTCCTTATCCCTCCCCCCTTTCTTTTTCTAATTTTCGATCTTTTACTCCTCTCCTTTCCCTTGTCCTCTTCTTTCATTCATTTCTCCTTTTCCATATCCTCCCTTTTTCCTTCTCTTTCTGTCTTTCCCCTTTCTTATTTCCTCTCCTCCTCCTATTCCTCTCCTTCCTATTTTCTTTCCTTCATTCTGTTGCCCCCTTGCTCTTGTTCCCTCCCTCTGACCTTCCTCTAAGTGTTTCTTCAAATGCCCTGACACTCATGACCTGACCTCTCCCCTTAGCGTAATTCCTCAAAGAGGTGGAGAGGGAGATGGGGAGGCGAGAGAGGGGAATGAGGCCATGGAGGGGAGAGAGAAGGGGAATGGCCTATTTGGAGGGAGAAGGGGATTGGCCCGTGGGGAGGGATAAGGGGGGAGGCCTATGGGGAGGATAAGGGGATGCGAGGGAGTAAGTAGGCCTAAGATGAGGGGGGAGGGAGAAAGGAAAGGGGGGAGGGGAGAGAGGGAAAAGGGGTGAGGGGAGAAAGAGAGGGAAATGGGGTGAGGGGAGAAAGAGAGGGAAAGGGGTGAGGGGAGAGAAGGAAAAGGGGTGAGGGAGGAGAGGGAAAAGGAGTGAGGGAAAGAGGTGAGGGGAGGAGAGGGAAAAGGAGTGAGGGAGGAGAGGGAAAAGGGGTGAGGGGAGGAGAGGGGAAAAGGGATGGGGGGAGAGGGAAAAAAGGTAAGGGAAAGAGAGGGAAAAGGGGTGAGGGGAGAAGGAGTGGAGGGGAGGGGTGAGGAGTAAATGGGCTTAAGATGGAGGAAAGGGAGAGAGGAAAGGAGTGAGGGGTGAGGGAGAGAGGTGAGGGGTTAAGGGGGGGAGGGGTGAAACTGAGGCTTGGACTAGCTTTCTCGATGCTTCTACAAACATTTTCTTTGGAGGCGAAATATGTGGGGGTGAGGGGGGAGGGGTCTTTCCCCTGTGTGTATAGAGAGGGAAGGTTTGTGTACGTGGATAAACACACACAAGTGTACACAAACACGGGGGTATACAAACAAACGCAGTTGCCGGAAGGAAAAAGAAAAGAAAAAGAAATTAAAGTGTGGGTGGAAAAAGAGCGAAGGGAAGAGAACAAGAATGGGAGTGGTTAAAAATAGTTAAATAGTAAGAATATTTGTAAAAAAAAAAGTATATGTTTTGGTATATACTTTGGTACACCGAAATTCCATTAACAATAACAAACTTAAAGTAAGAAAAATATACGGAAATTTTATGCACTATAGATTCACTTTTGTGTAATCTATCTTAGAACTTTACATTTCTAACGCTTACATTTATAAAAAAAAATAGTAAATATTATTTCCAAATAATTAGAAGGAAACTTTGCGAATCCACGTAAGGTTAATATGGAAAAACGAGTTAATTACTAATCAAAAGTGATAAAAAAATGTAGAAAGAGGAGAAGGATAAACAGGGAGCAAAATGAACAAAGAACAACAACAACAAAAGAATAAATCACACCGTAAAGGAAAAGAAAAACACGAGCTAATTCCCTCGTACCCTGCCTTTTGGGAAGAGAAAAGAGAGCTTAATTCCATCTCTCCTTGTCATTTGGATTAATAAATATAGCTTATTCCATCGTACCTTGCCTTCTAGGAGAAGAAAAGCCAGTTTATTCCTTCGCACTTTGTCTGATGGGAACCGCAGATGGGACCACGTGCAGTATCTGTACCGACAGACACGACCGCGTCTCATTAAAATCCTTCTGTGTCGCTTCACACTCGTGGATTCGACGAAATTGCTGTTGATGCGGCTTTTTTCGCCTTCGGCTGCGGTTTATCAGGCCGGTGGATGTCATCATGCAAATTAGTATGCGTTCGATCGATCTCTTTCTTTTATTTATCGATTTAATTAGATCCTTGAACTTCGAGAAGCCACAACTCCGAGAGGAGAAACACGAGACTAAACACAGATCAAAACAAAAGTTCGAAATAATGATTCGAGCATTGGTTCGAATAAAGCTCCGAGCGCTGGTTCAAACAATGCTTCGAACGCTAATCCGGACACTTTTTTCCCCGACACTGCAACATCCAGATCAAAAGTCTCGAGAATGCAACGCCGCTAGTATTGCAATATGCAAGATTTTTTTCGAGATAAGAACACAGTAACAGGTTGACGTACAGTATAATTTGCTTTGGCTTTGGAGTGAAGATTGTGGTTGCCTAACAATTTATACGTTTCCTGTGAGTCACAATACGAAGGATCCAGTGCACTATTCGCACTCTGATCTTATCGGCCTGTGCGTAGGAGTGCCATGATAAAAGCGAAAAAGAAGAAGGGGAAAAGAAAATGCAGAAGGTAAATGGCGTATTTCGAAAAACAAGTCTCAAGTATCTTAATCGGAAGAGTTTATTATTATCATCTTATTTATGTTTCCATTCATTAAATACTATCATTATCGTCATCCACAAATCATCATTATCTTTACCTTTTATCGGTGGAAGACGTAAGAGGGAGAACGATAAGGAGGATAAGACTAAGAAAAGACGAATAAGAATGGAAGCGGAAACATGAATATGGAAATAAGGAAAGCCAAATTATATATAGTTAAATAAAAGGCAGAAAAATAAAAGTGAAACAGGAGGAAGAGGCAAAAATCAACAAATAGAATGAAAAGCAAAAAACAATGAATAAATAAATAAAACAAGGTTATGAAAGTGCTAGAAAAAATACAGCTAACCTGAAAAAGGAGAAAATCAGAAGAAAAAAAAAAAAAAAAAAAAACGTAGATAAAGAAAAAAAATCAACAATAAACTGAGAAAAGGAAGAAAAAAAAAATAAGAACCAGAAGACAAAAAAAAAAAAAAAAAAAAAAAAAAAAAAAAGATCGCCAACAACAAAAACCACGATACAATAAGGGTTAAATCTGAGTACAAAATATACGCACACATATATTCCCGAGGAGGAAGAAAAGAGATATCAAAGCAAGTGACAAGGAAGAACCCTAAAGGAACAGGAGGACAAAGAGGGCGAAGGACGTGTAGGAGGAAGGAAGAAGTGGAAGGTCGAGGCAGTCACGACGAAGGGCGGCGGCGTAGGACCACCTCCTCCTACTCCCTCCCCTCCCCTCCTACTTCCCCCCCCTCCTCCTACTTTCCTTCTCCTCTCCTCCTACTTTCCTTCCCCCCCTCTTCGCCCACATCCTCCTACTTTCCTTACCCTCCCTTCTACTTCCCCCACCTCCTCCTACTTTCTTCTCTCTCCTCCCCTCCTCCCCCTCCACTCCTACTTCCCTTATCCTCTCTCCCTACAACCCCTCCTATCCCCTCCTCCTTCCTTCTGATTTTGCTAATACACTTCCCTCTTTATCTTCCTCCCCTCCTACTCCTACTCCTCTACCTCCTCCTACTCCCCCTCCCCTACTCCTCCCTCCTTCGGATCTTCCTAATCCCATTCACTTCTTATTCTCTTAATCCCCCCCTCCTCCTCGCTTCATATTCTCGTATCTCTTCCCTATTCTCCTGTCATCATTACCTCCTTCCTTTATATTCTCGTACTCTTCCTACCTCTTTTTTATTTTCCTATACACCTTCCTTCCTTCCTTGTTTCTTATTCCTGATTTTCTGATCTTCCTTCAATTCAACTTTCTTCCTTCCCTCTTCACTTCCTATTTTCGTACCTCCTCCTTTCTTATTCCTCTATTTTCCTTCCTCTCCTTCCTCCTCTCCGTTTCCTCTTTCTTCCATCTGCTTCATTCCAATTCTCCGATGTTATCTCTTTACTCCTTTTTCTACTACTCCCGTCTTATCTCTCCTACCCCTATCTCTCTTTCCTATCTAATCTTCCTACTCTTCCCTATTTCCTTTTTTATTCCACTATTCCTCTTCCTTCTTTTACTGCGACTTCTTCGTCCCTCCTTCTTATCCTTCTTGTCAGTTATATACTCTTCCTACCAGATCTTCCTTCCTTCGTTCCTTCCTCCCCTCTTTCCGCCTTCCCGAATTTCTTTCATTCGTTCTTTCTGTCCTCTTCTCTTCTCATCCCTCCGTCCTCCTCTTCTTTATTTCCATGATACCTTCTCTTTCCTATTCTCCCCTATTTCTTTCTCTTCTCTAGTCTTCCCCTTCTTTTTTCCCCCTTGCTTTTGTCTTCTTCCTACTTGCTTCTACTACCTTCTTCCTACAACTTCTCTTCTCTTCTTTCTTCCGCTCCTTCTCCTCTTCCATCTTCTTTCAATCCCTTTTTTCTTCTTCTCTAAAATTTTCCTCTACCCCGCTTTTCTCTCCTCCTCCTTCTTTCTCTTATTCTCTCCTCCAATATAACTTCCTCTTTCCTTCCTCCTTTATTACAGTCCCCTTCTTCTTTTTCTTTATCAAAATCCCCCTCTTCTTTTTACCACTCTTCCCTTCCCTCCCTCCCCCTCCCCCCCTCCTCCTACTGCATTATCCTCACCTCCTTTCCATTCCTTCCCCCTCCCCCCTCCCTCTCTCTCCACCCCTTCCTCCATTATCCTCACCTCCTTTCCATCATCCCTCCCTCCTTTTCCCCCTCCCTTACTCCTCTCCCCCCCTCCTTCCCCCCCTTCCTCTAATGCCTCTTACCCCCACCCCCTCCCTCCCCTTCCTACACCCAGGTACAAGTCACATCACTCAGTCTATCTCTTAAATCACAGTCTGCTCGAGAGAGAGAGAGGAGAGGAGAAAAGAGAGGGAGAGAGAGAAAGAGAGGGAGAGAGAGAAAGAGAGGGAGAGAGAGAAAGAGAGGGAGAGAGAGAAAGAGAGGGAGAGAGAGAAAGAAGGGAGATAGATAGATAGATAGAGAGAGAGAGAGAGAGAGAGAGAGAGAAGAGAGAGAGAGAGAGAGAGAGAGAGAGAGAGAGAGAGAAGAGAGAGAGAGAGAGAGAGAGTGTGTGTGTGTGTGTGTTGTTGTGTGTGTGTGGTGTGTGTGGTGTGTGTGTATGTGTATATATGAATAAACATATGTATATACATTTATGGAAAGCATATGCATATACTAAATTATATATTATATATATATATATATATATATATAATATATATATATATATATATATATATATATATATATATACATATATATATGTATATATGAATATATACGAATATAGGCATATATGAATATATTATATATATATATATATATATATATATATATATATATAATATATATATATATATATATATATATATATACATACATATAAATATACATAAATATACATAAATACACATTGACACAAACACAAACACACACACACACACACACATAGACAGAGACGCATATAAACATACACACATACACGCACACACACATCTACATATATATATACACACACACATATACCATCCAGGCAGCTCGAGAGCGACCCAAAGGCCCTTCCCCATCAGATAATCAATCCCCGGTTCCGCGAGAGCGCAAAACGCCTCGAATGAATCATTTAGAACCGCAGCGAAAAATGACAATATCGACGCCATCGCACTAATGACCCTCCTCCCTCCCTTCCCTTGCCCCCTCCCTCCCTTCCTCTCCCCTGTCTCTCCACAAAGCCTCATCCCAAACACAAACACGGGGAAGAACCGACTCCACCAGCTTCTCTCATCCTCCGCTCACCCTCACCTCCACTCACTCTCATCCTCCACCAGCCCCTCTCACCTACCATTATCCCCTCTCACCCTCCACCAGTTCCTCTCATCCTCCACCACTCTCCACCACCAACCCTCACCTTCCACTAGCCCCTCTCACCTCCACCAGCCCCCCTCACCCTCCACCAGCCACCCTCCACAACCCCACTCAGCCTCACTCACCCTCCACCAGCCCATCTCACCCTCTCCACCCTCGCCCCCCTCACCTCCACCAGCCCCTTCACCCTCCACTAGCCCTCTCACCCTCCACTCACCTTCCAGCCCCTCTCATCCTCCACCAGACCCCACTTACCCTCCACAACCCCCCACCATTCCTTCCCACCTTCCACTAGCCCCTCTCACCCTCCACCACCACCCCTCACCCCAACTCACCCTCCACCAGCCATCTCACCCTCCACCAGCCCCCCTCTCACCTCAGCCCCTCTCACCCTCCACCAGCCCCCCACTCACCCTCCGCCATCTCCCCCCTCACCCTCCACCAGCCCCTCTCACCCTCCACTAGCCCCCTCACCCTTCACCCCCCTCACCCTCCACCAGCCCCAAACCCCTCTACAGGTGGAGCGACGGCCTTTTCCACCCTTTATAGAGCGGTAAGCGTGCGTGGTCAGTCGTTCCCCCTTAATTATTCCTTCATATAAGTTCGAGAACAAAAAAAAAGATGGATATGCATCACAGATCACTCGCCTTGGCTGGGGCCTTACCCTGACCCTGATACGAGGGCGTGTGTGGAAGGAGGGGGGATGTGGGGGAAGGGAGGGGAGAGGGAGGGGAGGGGGACAGGGAGAGGGAAAGAGGGGGAGGGGGGAGGAGAAGGGAGAGAGGGACAAGGGGAGGGGGAGGAGGGAGATGGAAGGAAGAGGAAAGTAGGAGGAGGAAGAAAGAGCGGAGGAGAGACGGTGGGAGTGTGATAGATAGATAGATATAGAGAAAGATAGAGAGAGAAACTGAGACACAGAAATAGACAAAGAAATACGTGCACGAGGCCAAGGAACACCCATCGGAAAAAAATGAGTACAGAACCACTATCTACCTATCTACAATCTATCTATCTACTTATCTATCTACCTATTTACGGTATCTACCTTAGGGAAGATGACCAAAATGCATCGTATGTCTAAAATATACAGAATATAGTAATCAACACATCGAAAAAAACAGTCACAACAGATCAAAGTGAAGAGCAAATAAATGAATAAACAAATAAATAAAAAAAGTAAACAAATGAATAAATGACTAACAAAAATAAAACATAGGCTAACAGAACAGTGAAATCACACGAGCTTAAAATTTGCAAAGTACACAAAATAAATGAAACCACACAAAGGTAATTGAACACACTAATTACTTGTATCAGCCAAAAGGTGCATACACAACTCAGGGTACAAAAATACATAAAGATACAAACAAACAAACAAACAAAAAAGAAACAAAAGGCCATATAATACAGTAAAACAAAAACAGAAAAGGTCCACAAGACAAGATCTGGGGCATAGGCCTACATCCAGCAACGCATAGAACAAAAAGATCCACAGCCTATATAACAAAATACAAGAAACCACAAACCACAAACAACGAAAAACAAACCAAAGCAGGTGCAGAAGTCTACAAAGAATATATCAAAATTAAGATCCGCTCTAAACAATTCCGCACACCAAACCACATCATAACAAAGAACAAAAATAATTGCAACAAAACAAAGCCAAAATACCGAACAAGAATTCCATATACAGCAAATACGGATCGAAGGTAAACAACAAAAAACAATATTCCATATACAGCAAAAAGACAATATTCACCAAATACGGCGAAATACAGAATAAAAATTCCTTTCTGAACAAAATAGAAAGCATCAGCTCCACATACAACAGAAAACAACAAACTACACATTAAAAGCTCCATCTTCCATCGGAAAAAAATAAAGCTCTATATACAAAAAAAGAGAAAAGAAAAGAAAAAAAAACAGCCACGAAAGATCCACATTCAGAGAAAAACAATGAATGCTCCACAAAACAACAACAACAACAACAACGACGACGACGAAAGCTCTACGTGAGTAAAAAAAATAAATAAAAAATGAAAGCTTCATATACACGCACACGCACAACGAAAGCTCCACATGCAATAATAAAAAAACATAACGAAAGCTCCACATGTCCTTCCTTGTTTATCAAACCACATACAGCGACAAAAAAAAAAAACATTCCACATAAATGAAGTTTACTCCCTTCCTCTGTCCTCCTATTCCATCACCGCATCCCATCCCCCTTCGTACCCCATCTTATCCCCCATCCCCCACATAAAAAATCGACAAACCACATGACAAAAGCTCCACATGCAACAACAACAACAACAAGAACCCACACAACGAGAGCTCCACACCCAAAAACAACAACAACAACACGAAACGAAACGAAAGCTCCACGTGTAACAACAACAACAACAAATCCAGACAACGAAAACTTCACATCAAACAACAACAATAAACAAACAAACAAACATATATAACGAATGTCCCACAACCAACAAAACAAGACCAATGACAAAGAAACAAACCACAGCGAATGCTCCACATGCCTTTCTTCGATTATCAACCCACGTAACAAAAGCTCCACACCAAACAAACATACAAACAAAAACAAACCACATAAAGCACGCTCCACAACAACAAACAAAACACATAGGGAAAGCTCCAACCCAACAAACCAGAAACCACTAACGAAAGCTCCACACAAAACAACAAACAAACATTAACGAACAACCACAACCACCCAACCAAACAAACCACTACAGAAACAACCACAACAAACAAACATTACCGAACAAAATACACCCCAAACAAACAAACAAAACAATCACCACACCCACCCAACAAACAGACAAACAAACCACCACACCACACACCCACAAACAAACAAACCATGTCCACCCAAACACAAAAACAAACAAACCACCAAACCACAAACCCACCCCTAAACAAATAACAAACCAACCACCTCCACCCCCTCCCCAACAAACCCCAACCCCCCCCAACCAACCCCCAAACCACCCAACCCAATCCAAACCCACCTCCCCCCCCCAAACACCCCCCCACCCCATAACGCGACCCCCACCCCCAACCCCCCCAGACGCGACCCGGGCCGCCAAGGTCCCCGAGCGCGCCGGGCAGTACAGGCTCTGCGGCGATCGTAAAGGGCAGGGATCCGAGGCGCTGGGCGGGGGCATCGCATGGGTACGCGCGCTGTCCGTCTCTTCTTTGTATCTCCTCTTTTTTATTGTGGTTTGCTTCGTCTTGGCTTTCGTGTGTTTTTTTTTTTTTTTTTTTTTTTTGGGGGGGTCCGTTCGTTTTGTTTTCTTTCTTTTTTTTTGTTTGTTGTGTGTTTTGTTGTTATTTTTTATTCTTTGCTCTTCTCTCTTTTTTTTTTTCTTTTGTTTAGCAGGTTTTCTTTGCACTTCCTTCGTCTTTCTTTGTTTGGGGGAGTTTCTCTTCGTTCTTTGCGCCGTTTTGTTTGCCATGTGTTGATTCGTCCTCTCTTCCTTTGTTTATCATGTTTTGTTTCGTCCTTCTTTCTTTCTCTGCACTTCCTCGTTTATTACGTGTTGCTTCGTCCTTAATTCCTTTGTTCAGCCTCTCTTCGTTCTTTGTATTTCCTTCGTATGTTTCGTCAGACTTTGTTCGTTTTTTTTTCTTTCTTTGTTCATGCTTTTTTCTTATTTCCCTTTCCTCGCTTATCATGTTTTGTCATTACTTCTTTCTTTGCACTTCCTCCATTTATCATGTATTGCTTCATCCTCCCTTCCTTTTCTGCTCTTCCACTTTTATCGTGTTGCTTCATTCTTCTTTCCATCCTTCTTCGTCTATAATTCTTTCTTTATTAATTATTTTTTTACCAGTACTTCTTTATCCTATACCATTCGTCCCTATTTTCCCTTTTCCTTCCTCTATCCTGTTATTCTTCCATCATTCCTTCCTCCTCCATTCTTTATTTCAGCTTCCTTTTGTCCTTCAGTCTTCCTACCTCATACGTCCTTCCTTCCTCTTTCATCATTCGTTTATCCTTCATTCCTCTCGCTTCTCTATCTTTTCCCCGTTCTCCTTCTCCCTCTCATCCTTTTTCCTTCTTCCGTCCTACTTCATATATCTTTCCTTTACTCACTCATTCTATCCTTCCTTCATTTATCCATCTTTACTATCCTTCCATCATTTACCCATCCTTGCTATCATTCCTTCATCTACCCACCCTCCTTCCTTCAATCATTTATCCGCCATTTTATCCTTCCTCCTTTTTCCTTTCTTTTTTATCCTTCGTTCTGACAAG
>NW_020871923.1:233095-238095 GCF_003789085.1 Penaeus vannamei
TTAACAAAAGCAAAATAACAACAACAATAATCATAATCATGATGGTGATGGATGATGGGATGATGAATGATGATGATGATGATGATGATGATGATGATGATGATGATGGTGATGATAATAATAATTACAATAAGAGCAACAATAACGACAATAGTAAACCAATAACAACGGTAATAATAGTTACAGACAGTAATAAATTATAACAATAATGATAATTTTAATGGAAGCAATGACAATACTTCTATTACAACAACACAATTAGACGTCAACACACACACACAATAATATTAAAGAAAAAATAATCATTGAAAGGATGATAATCTATTCGGCAATAATTGAGCCTCGTGAACATTCTTTCCTTGTTTTTATGAAATTTCTTAAACGAAGGAAAGACAAACACGTTAAGTAAGAAATGATACATAGTTCCTAGAAATATAACCAAATATTTTTAGAGTCGGTATTTCAGGGTTAGCGATAGGCCTACAAAAATGGAGAGAACAGGGAAGAGAAAGCAAAACAAAAATGAATAGAAGAAAGAAAAAGAATCTCTATTTCAGAATCAGTATCAAATAAAAAAAAAAAAAAGACAAAGAAAATCTAAGAAGAAAAGGTAAAAATTCGAATAAACGAAAGAAAACGGAGCAAGAGCTGAGCACACACTGAGCCGGCGATGTTTGGAGGTCACAGTCACGTGTCATGAAGTGAGTCATTCTTACCTTAACCAGTTAAGCGACCTATTCTTTGGGAGTTCATGACCTTAGAGCAGACCACGTTGGCCATGGGATCTCAGAGTTATTGTAACGGGGTTTATTTTTTCTCCTCGTATATTCACTGTTATTATTATCACTTATTTCTTATACTAGTTTCACGGAGACTGGAAATACCTGTACTCTTTCCATGCCACTGAATGATAACGGTATCTCACCCGCACGAAAAACGCGGAAACGGCAAATGAATAATGTATAAAACGAGCGCGAGGTATCAGCAACAGGCAAACACACAAGCAATACAACAGGGTCAGTAGCACAACAGCTGGTGTTCGTTAAACCAACTGCAGGAGGAGGCGGGCCACGCTGTCCTAACCTCCGCTGTACCTCACAGTCTGCCAGCTGTTATAACGCTGCCCTTGTCCATGCAGTGGTATTCTTAGTCCTGTTATATCGCGCTTTTTGAAAAATGGTTTCGAAGGAGATTTGAAAAATGTTTCGAATGAGAAAGGTTGATCAAGTGAAAAAAACAGGCGTTGAAAGTAGTGTCATACACGTAATTTAACCTGGATCATCACAGCGCAGTCACAGGACTTGTTTATAAGCACATACATTCATGTATTCAGTACACAAATGCACGCAAGCACACACACAGACACATACACACACACAGACACATACACACACACACACACACACAAAGGAGTGAGGGATAGAGAGAGAGAGAGAGAGAGAGAGAGAGAGACAGAGACAGAGACAGACAGACAGAGAGAGAGAGAGAACAGCCTGAGAGAGAGAAGAGAGCGAGTATCGATCAGCCAGTCCGAGAATGAGATCGGGTTTATTCAATGAATTTACGTTAAAAGGCGAAACACAAGCCCTTCATGCGGGCCCGGATCATGGCAGACGAGGAGTGCCTGAGTCCGCATTGTCCCGTCGCTTAACCCAAAAGTTCAGCGGAATATGCACACACAGCCGCACGAACACACATACGTACATGGGTGAGAATGCTACGAGTTCAATACCAATGAACAATCTTCCTTGTCTGGCGATGTGAAGAAAGCCATGCAGCTTCACCTTGTTTTAACACGTGTACTTGCCGCGGGCGTCTTTTAAACTGAACAAAACGTCGTTATTACCGCATAACAGGCGCGGTATATAAAGCCAGCTGGGTGATTTTGTGTGAAAAAGGGTGCACAGCTGGTTCTCGTTGCGGGCAATTTGCTGAAAATGAGTCACTTTTTGTGTATTTTTAGCAACGTTTGCATGTTCGGTGCGACGATGAGAGAGAGAGAGAGAGAGAGAGAGAGAGAGAGAGAGAGAGAGAGAGAGAGAGAGAGAGAGAGAGAGAGAGAGAGAGAGAGAGAGAGAGAGAGAGAGCACGAGGTTGAAAAAAAAATCTTTACAAAACCGAAGGCGTTATTCATATTCCTTCCTATAACAATACAAAAAAAAAAAAAAAAAAAAAAAAAATCACTTTATAGTCCGCTTCACCTTTTTCGGCTTCTCTCTCCCTCGCTATCACACACGCATGCTGTCTGCCAGGCTCTCCGCGGCACAAAAAGCAGTACATGTAATTCACTCACTGGCGGTCATACTTTCCAAACCACTTATTTAACTGCTTGGGTATAAGCTTAACCTGCCAGACGGTTTGAGAAAAAGACACATCATTGCAAAGTGTGCATTGTGTTGCAAATTCTCCACGCGGTGAAAAAAGGTCTGTAGCACTTTCATTTACCATAATTCAGAATGATTTATGAAAAAAAGATGATAATAAATACAGTAGAATCTAACGAAAGAGAGGGAACTCACCTGATATGAGTAACGGACACCAATATGGCCGACGAAGGGGAAAAAAATCCTTCACAGACGCTTCATATAAAAAAAAACACTCAAAAATTTAATCCAATCCACTCGTTTTTTCCCCTCAATGAAGCCTCTTTCTCCCTCTCTTTTGGGGACCTTAACACACTCACTCTCGACTGCAGACTAACACAAGCTGGCAAGGCAAAAGCGGACTCCATCAGCCTCTGAAGTTTGCAGTGTGCCGACTTGACCGCAAGTTGCCACGCGCTGATTTATTTTCGGACAACGGTAATGGACGGCTTTCCACGTGGCGGCCGATAGGTGATCAAAGGCTCTTTTTTTTTTTGAAGGCTGGGGGTGTGGGTGACGAAGGGGGAGTGAACCATGCGCGCGCTCTTCAGGTTAGGTGTGTTGTCTTTTTGTTTTGTTGTTGATTCATTTTGTTTGTATGTTTCTGATTGTTGTGTTGGTTATGTTTTGTTGTTGATTTTTTGTTTGAATGTTTCTGATTGTTTGTATTTGGTTATTGTTTGTTGATTTTTTTTTTGAATGTTTCTGTTTGTATTTGGTTATTGTTTTGTTAATCTTTGTTTGTATGTTTGTGTTTCTGTTTGTTTGTGTCTGCTGGGTTATGTATGTGTTTGTTTGTTGTGTATGTGTGGGAAGGATACTATATGTTTGTGTTAGTGTGCTTGTTTGTTTTAGGGGATACGTGTGTGTGTGTGTGTGTGTGTGTGTGTGTGTGTGTGTGTGTGTGTGTGTGTGTGTGTGTGTGATGTGTGTGAGTGTGTTGTGTATTAGATATTTGAGCATGTGCATACTGTATGTTTGTGTTTGTATATTTGTTTGTTTTATGTGTGTGTGTGTGTGTTGTGTGTGTGTGTGTGTGTGTGTGTGTGTGTGTGGTGTGTGTGTGTGTGTGTGTGTGTGTGTGTGTGTGTGTGTGTGACGTGTGTGTGTGTGTGTGTGTGTCGTATGCATGTGTGTGTTGTGTATCCAGTGTATGTACGTGTGTCACGCGTGCCTACATCAGTCCCTGACAGCCGGGTAGCACAGCATCACATTCATCTTAGATTCTGGTGGCTGTGATCCCTGTTTGGTCATGATAATAGTAGCAGAGCCCCCCCCCCCCCCTACACTCGTCCGTCTGCCTGTAGCTTTTGTAGTAAACACAGGAAGAACAGCAACAATAGTTCTGACAATGTAAGGAAATTATCATAATAACGAAATATTTAATTATATTGATGATTATAATAATCAATACAGTGAAATTAATGGTGTTATTACTTCTGATAATTGTTTATTTCTATGAGTGCAGTTATCTTAGTTCCTTTAACTATCGTTATTATTAGTGCTATTGAACTACTATCGTCATCACAACCAATTCTAATACTGTTATCATTACATCCGCCAAAGAGGTTATATTTTTGTCAGCGTTGGTTAGTGTTTGTTGGTTAGATGGTTCGCAGGATAACTCAATAAAGTTGCAGATTTATATGATTTTTTTTGTCCTTTTTTATCAGAGGTGTGTCTTCGCCTAACCTAAATGCCATTAAATTTTGAAAGTGATCTGGATTCGGGAATTAAAAGGATTCATTAGCATCGCGAAATTGGGAAACACGAACGTCACCAGTGCACTTGAGAAAGAAGTGGTTTTAATGTAATTCTTCAAGAGTAAATATTTTTATTGCATCAGTGCCTCTATTGCCTTGGCAGAGGTATGCGCCCTCAGAGTGTCTCGAGTTTAACCTAATACCGCACACATCATTATCATTATCCTACCATCATCAATATCATGATTATCATCTTTAGCATTATTATTGTTTCTATTGATATAGGTGTTATTATTTTAAGTATTGTCTGGGTTGTTATTGTTATCGTTCAGATTTTTATTGTCAAAATTACCATTGCTCTCATCACTGTTATGTTGTTAGGAAATAAAAGAGAGGGGTTGGGTATATGCATTTGTATGTATATATACACATTTATTTGTTTATATATACATATAGGCCTACACACAAACACACACACACACACACACACACACACACACACACACACACACACACACACACACACACACGCACACACACACGAACACACACACACACACACACACACACACACACACACACACACACACACACACACACACACACACACACACACACACACACACACGAACACACACACACACACACACACACACACACACACACACACACACACACACACACACACACACACACACACACACACACACACACACAACACACACACAACACACACACACACACACACACACACACACACACACACACACACACACACACACACACAACAACACCAAACACACACACACACACACACACACACACACACACACACACACACACACACACACACACACACACACACACACACACACACACACGAACACACACACATAAAAACAGCCAAATAACTGAAATGGATCTATTTTTGTTG
>NW_020871923.1:248095-258095 GCF_003789085.1 Penaeus vannamei
TTCTGGGCCGATGGGGGGGGGGCGGCGGAGGGGCGGCGGAAGGGGCGGCCGGGCGAGCGAAGAAGAAGACGGGCAAAGGGTGTGCTCGCCGGACAAAGATAAATGCATGTCCTATTATATATATTATATAATATATATATATATATATATATATATATTATATATATATATATATATATATATATAAATGTTATATTGATATATATGGTACATATTATAATAGACATCAGATAAAAGAGCAGAGAGAGAGGAGAGAGACGAGAGAGAGAGAGAGGAGAGGACGAAGAGGGAGAGAGGGAGAGAGAGAGAGAGAGAGAGAGAAGAGAAGAGGGGAGAGATAGTGGCAATATATGCATGTATACAAAAAAAATACATACATATACAACATACATACATCAGCACACATCCACACATCCAACATTCTCCACACAGTAACACACCCCTACAGAACTGCACACGCGCCCCGGGGAGAAAGTCGACATGCATCTCCTAAACGAATGGCTCGACAAACGGGTCGCCCTCGGCTTGCACGTCTTGATTTATTCCCCTCAGCGCGCTCCCCGCCGATTCATTCATGATAGAAGCCGGTCATTCATCAGCCGAGCCGAGGGACGTCGCTCTATGGGAGGAGGAGCGGCGGTTGTGTACTGGTATGTGTGTGTGTGTTGTACTATATATGTGGTGTGTGTGTACAGGTATATACACATTTCCATAATGTATACAATTTGCACGTGTGGACGTATGCATGGTACAGAAGTAAAAAAAAAAAAAAAAGAGAGAGAGAGAGAGAGAGAGAGAGAGAGAGAGAGAGAGAGAGAGAGGAGAGAGAGAGAGAGAGAGAGAGAGAGAGAGAGAGAGAGAGAAGAGAGAGAGAGGAGAGACGAGAGAGAGAGAGAGAGAGAGAGGCAGAAAATAGTAAAGAAGAACCAGACACGTATATAGAATTTAGAAAAATAAAAAATAAAGAAGATGAAGAAGAGAACGAAAAAAAGGAAGAGAGAAAAACACAAGCACATGACAAAAAACCAATAAAAATAAGAGCTCAAGAAGGAAGAAAAAAGGAAAAAGGGACAAACAAAAGAAGAAAAAAAAAAAAAGGACAAAAAAAAAAAAACACAGGAGGAGAAGAAATAGAACCAAAGAGAAAACACAGGAAAAATGATATAGAGAAAAAAATACAATAAATAACAAAACAAGGAGAAAGAAAAAGAGAGAAAGACACAAGAAGATCAGACAAAAACCGAGAGGAAAGGGAAATGAACCGAAAGAGAAAAAAAAAAGAAAATAAACAAATAGGTCTGAGGAAGAAAGGTCGAGAAAAGAAGAACAAGAAAACAAAGAGAACTAAGAAAAGAGGCAATAGAACCTAAAACAAAAGAAACAATAGAAACAGAAAAAAATATGCATCAAAGTCAAAAATTGCGAAAGAAGAACCATAAGTAAAAAAAGAAAAAGTAAAGGAAAAAAAACAAGCAGGGAAATATTAGGGAAAACTAGAAAAAAGAGAGAGAAAAAGAAGAGTGAGAGAGAGAGAGGAGAGAGAAGGAGAGGGAGGAGAGAGAGAGGAGAAAGAGAGTGAGAGAAGGAGAAAAGAGAGAAAGAGAAGAAAGAAGAGAGAGAGAGAGAAGGAGAAAGAGAAGAGAGAAGGAGAAAGAGAGAGAGAGAGAGAACAGAGAGAAGAAGGAAAAAGAGAGAGAGAGAAGGAGAAGAAAGAGAGAGAGAGGAGAGAGAGGAGGAGAGAGAGAGAGAGAGAGAGAGAGAGAGAGAGAGAGAGAGAGAGGAGAGAGAGAGAGAGAGAGAGAGAGAGAGAGAGAGAGAGAGAGAGAGAGAGAGAGAGAGCAGAAAGAGGAATGGAGGGAGAGAGAGGGAGAGAGAGAGAGACAGTAAGACAGAGAGGGAGACAGAGACAGACAGAGAGAGAGAGAGAGATAGTTTGAGTGAGACAGACAGATAAACAGGCACACAGAAAACAAGAAAATTATATATCGAAAAAAAGATCAACAAAATGCCCTCCCCCCCAAAAAAAAAGAAAACAAAATGGAAAGAAAGAAAGAACGAAAGGTAATATCGACAGAGAAGAATAACAACACTAAGAAGAATAACAGAGAATCGACCAGAGAATAATAATCATAAACAATAATAATAAGAAGAAAGAAGAAGTAAGAAGGAGGAGAGACTGCCTATATACCTCCCAAGGTCGGATGCAAGAGAGAAAAAGGAAGAAGGAAGAAGGAGAGAGAAGAAGGAAGAAGGAGAGAGGAGAATAGAAGAAAGAAGGGAAGAGAAGAAGGAAGGAAGGATGAGAGAAAGAAGGAAGAAGGAGAGAAGAGGAAGAGGAAAGAGAAAAGAATAATAATCAGAAGAAGAGAGAGAAAAGGGAAGAAAGAAGGAGAGAGAAAAAGGAAGAAACAAGTACGAGAGAGAAGATGGAGGAAGGGACAAAAGAAGGAAGAAGGAGAGAGAAGAAGGAAGAAGGAGAGAAAAAAGGAAGAGGGAAGAAGGAGCGATGCGTGTATGCCTCCCATGCGCGGACGCAGGCCCTCCGCACGTGGAGGAATGTTAATCCCCGCTGCCCGGCCGTTTACGCAGCGGCTCAGGCACGTCCGCTGTGGTTGCAACCGGGTGGGGACTCATCCTCCCCGCCCCCCTTTTCTCTCTACAACTCTCATCCCTCTCTAGAACATCACTATATCCCTTCTTCTATTATAAAAACCTCTCTCTTTCTCTCTACAGCTCATCCCTCTCTATAACTCTCTATTCGTCTTTACAACTCTTATTCTATTATAGAACCCTTTTCTCTCTCTCTCTACAACTCCTATCAGTTTTTTACAACTCTTTATTCCATTATAAAACCTTCTCCTCTTTCTCTCTACAACTCTCATCCCTCTCTCTATAACTCTCTATTCGTCTTTACAAACCTTATTCTATTATAAAAACCTCTCTCACTTTCTCTACAACTCTCATCTCTCTCTATAACTCCTATCAGTTTCTACAACTCTTATTCCATTCTAAAACCTCTCCCTCTTTCTCTCTACAACTCTCATCCCTCTTCTCATCCCTCTCTTATAACTCTCTATTAATCTCTATAACCTTTATTTATTCTTAACGCCTCCTCTTTTCTCTCTACAACTCTCATCCTCTCTATAACTCCTGTTTGTCTCTACAACCCTTACTCCCACTCTACAACCTTCATCCTTTTCTATAATCCGATCTCTCTCTACAATCCTCTCCCTCTCTATAACTCTCTATTCGTCTTTACAACCCTTATTTATTCTAAAACCCTTCTCTCTCTCTCTATAACTCCTATCAGTTTCTTACAACTCTATTCCATTCTAAAACCTCTCCTCTTTCTCTTTTACAAACCTCTCATCCCTCTCCGTAGTGTCTCTACAACCGTTATTCCACTCTACAACCCTTCATCCTCCTCTATAACTCATATTAGCCTCTACAACTCTCATTCCACTCTAAAACCTAAAACTCCCGATCTCTCTCTACAACTCTCATCCCTCTCTATAACTCCTGTTAGTCTCTATAACCCTTATTCTATTATAAAAACCCTCTCTCTCTACAACTCTCATCTTCTCTAAAACTTCTATTTGTCTCTACAACCCTTACTCCACTCTACAACCCTTCGTCCTTTTCTATAATTCCGATCACTCTCTACAACTCTAATCCTTCTTTATAACTCCTATTAGTCTCTACAACCCTTACTCCATTCTAATTCCCCCCTCTCTCTCTACAACTCCCATTCTTTTATATAATCTCTACAACTCTAATCCTTCTTTATAACTCCTATTAGTCTCTACAACCCTTATTCCATTCTACCCCCCCCCTCTCTCTCTACAATTCCCATCCTTCTGTATAACTCCTGTTAGTCTCTACAACCCTTACTCTACTCTACAACCCTTCATCCTTTTCTATAATTCTGATCACTCTCTACAACTCTAATCCCTCTCTATAACTCTTATTAGTCTCCACAACCCTTATTCCACTCTACAACCCTTCATCCTTTTCTATAATCTCTATCCTTCTCTATAATTCCTATCACTCTTTACAACTCTATTTCCTCTCTACAACCCCCATTCCTCAATAACCCCCTCAACTCATATTTCTGTCTTTTACTTTTCCTTCACCCTCCTTCCTCTCTCTCCCTCTTCCCCCCTCCTTCCTTCTCTACAACCCCGGTTTCGCAAGCAATCCCCTTCCCCTCCCTCTCTCATACCCCCCCTCAGTTCATATTTCAGGCGCCCCCCCCTCCCTCCGAAGAACAACTCCCAATAACCCCTCCACAACATCCCCAAAATAACCCACCCCCCCTTATCCTCCTCCCTCTCCCTCCCTACAATGCCCAAAATCTCCACCTACCCCTACCTGCTTCCCAATATTCCCCACTACTTCATATCTATGGTCGTAACTGGTCTTCCCCCCCTCCCCCCGCTGCAGTCCCCCTCTCCTGACTACACCCTTGTGCTACCTGCTAAGGTACCCCTCCCCACACAACCCCTCCCTCTACCCCTACCCCAACAATCCCTTCGTTACCTCCCGCTATCTCTCTTCTCCTCCCCCTCACCTCCTATTCTGTTCCTCCTCTCTCCCTCATTCTATTCCTCCTGCTCCTCCTCCTGCTTTCTCCCGGTCCTCCTGCTCCTCCTTTTATTCCTCTTTCATCTTCTTCTCCTATTCCTCTTCCCCCTCTTCCCTTTCCTCTTCCTCCTTCTCCCCCTCCCTTCTCCTTCTGTTCCTCTTCACCTCCTCCCCTTCCTCCTGTTTCCTCCTCTCTCTCCCTCTCCTCCCCCTCCTTCTGTCCTGTTCCTCCTCCTCCCCTCCTCTTTCTTCCTATTCCTCCTCCCCCTCCTCCTGTTCCTTCTGCCTCCTCCCCTCCCCTCCTCCCCTCTTCCATCTAATCCGTGTGTCTGCCATTGCTATTTTTAGATACGGTTTATCGATTCATTTCCTTCATATTTTTATTCTTAAATTTCTTATTTCTTTTTCTTTATTTTTGGCTCTTCATCTGCATTTTCTTGTTCTAATATTTGTTTTTAGTGTTTGCTGTTTTTTTTCTAATTCCTTTTCCTCTTTCTATTTTTCGTTTATAACTCGCCTTTGTAGTTAATTATGCATACACGGTCTTTCTATTCATAATCGCTAAGTCATTCTCTCTCTCTCTCTCTCTCTCTCTCTCTCTCTCTCTCTCTCTCTCTCTCTCTCTCTCCTTCCCCTCTCTCTCTCTCCTTCCTCTCTCTCTCTCCTTCTCTCTCTCTCTCTCTCCTTCCTCTCTCTCTCCTCTCTCTTCTCTTCCTTCTCTCTCTCTCTCTCTCTCTCCTCTCTCTCTCTCTCTCTCTCTCTCTCTCTCTCTCTCTCTCTCTCTCTCTCTCTCTCTCTCCTCTCTCTCTCTCTCTCTCTCTTCTCTCTCTCTCCTCTCCCCCTCTCTCTCTCTCTCTCTCCTTCTCTCTCTCCTTCTTTCTCTCTCTCTCTCTCTCTCCCTCTCTCTCCTCTCTCCCTCTTCTCTCTCCCTCTCTCTCTCTCTCTCTCTCTCTCTCTCTCTCTCTCTCTCTCTCTTCTCTCTCTCTCTCTCTCTCTCTCTTCTCTCTCTCTCTCTCTCTCTCTCTCTCTCCCTCCCTCCTCCCTCCCTCCCTCCCTCCCTCCCTCCCTCTACCTCCACCTCTCCCTCTCCCTCCCTCTCCCTCTCCCCCCTCTCTCTCGGTTCTCTCTCTTTCTCTTTCTCTCTTTTTCTCTCTCTCCTTCTCTTTCTTTGGCGTCTGACCTCTTAAGTACAATTTCACAGCTTTAAAATGCAACACTTTACTAAATCGGAATATTTATACCAAAAATAGATAAGGCAGACAAATGCACGTGCAACTTCACCATTCATATAGTGATGGAACAACTGCTTAGTTTAAGTAGACCGTTATTTTCAAAGTTAGTACAGATCGTCGAAATGGAGGAACAGTTAACGCTGTGGTCTTGCAATTTGCAGACCCACGTTCGAGACTGTTCCATGCCAAGTGTGGAATCACACGTAGGCCCATTTTTAGTTAGGATTTTTAAAATTATTGTTTTAATTGTATTCATTTTGTCGTTTTGTTTCTGCTGATATGAATAATAAAGGAAATTCTCTTTCACTATCCCACCTTTCTCTCTCTCTCTCTCTTTCCTCTGCTCTCTCTCTCTCTGCTCTCTCTCTCTCTCTCTCTCTCTTCTCTCTCTCTCTCTCTCTTCTCTCCTCTTCTCTCTCTCTTCTCTCTCTCTCTCTCTCTCTCTCTCTCTCTCTCTCTCTCTCTCTCTCTCTCTCTCTCTCTTCTCTCTCTCTCTCTCTCTCTCTCTTCCCTCTATTCTCTCTCTCTTCTTCCCTCTCTCCTCTCTCTCTCCTCCTTCTGCTCTCTCTTCCTATCTCTCCTCTCTCTCCTCTATTTCCTTCTTTCTCTCTCCTTCCCTTTATTTCTTTCTCTCCCACCTTCTCCCTTTGTCTCCTTCCCTCTTTCTCCCTCCTTTCATCTCTCTTTTTCTCCTTCCCTCTCTTTCCTTTTCCCTCCCTCCCCCTTCCTTTCCTTTCCCTTCCTTCCTCTCTCTTTCTTCTCGCTCCCATCCTTTTCTCCATCCCTCCTTCCCTCCCCCAACCTCCCTGCCTTTCTCCCGCATTCTTCCTACCACCACTCACCATCACCACCATTCCCCACCCACCCACCCCTACCCAACCACCACCACCCCACCACCACCACCACACCACCACCCCCACACCCACCCCCCCACACACCCAGCCCCACCCATCCCCCACCCCCACCCACCATTCCCCCCAACCCCCGCCCACCTCCCCACCCCACCCCCACCACCCCCCCCCACCTCCCACCCACCTTTCAGTGTTACACACCGCCGTTTCCACACCCACAACCCACAGCTCTCGGTGTGTTTATTGCACAACTCCGCAATATCTCTTGCAATCACCGGTAATGTCACCCTTACCTTGGCACGCTTTAAAGGCCAGTTTGATAAACCCTAAAGTAAGAAGAGAGAAAAGGAAGGAGGGAAAGAGAGAAAGGAAAGGAAAGCAGATGGGACCAGGAAAGGCGGAGGAAAAGAGAAAGAGAAGAAAATAAAAAAAGTAAAAGTGAAAAAGGAAAAGAAAGTAAAGGAAGTAAGAAATGAGAAAAGAAAAAGAAAAAAGAAAAAAAGAGATAAAGAAAATAAAGTAAGAAAGAGAAAGAAAGAAAGGAAGGGAAGTAAGTAATATAGGAAAAGAAAGATAATGTAAATGCGGATAAAAAATAATGGTATGGTGATAAGTGTAATGATACTCATGATTAAGAATATGGATAATAACTAGAGTGATTATAATGATAATATTAGAGTTATAGTCATAGTAACAGCGCTGGTGGTAGTACTTATTTATTATTGCGTATTGTTATGATTATCATTATTATTATCATTATTATCATTAATTATTTATTATTATTATTATTATTATTCATTATCATTATATTATATTTTATCATTATCGTATTATTATTACTCATTATTATTATTATTATATTATTATTATTCTAATTATTTATCATTATATAAAGTAGCAGACGAGTAGCAATATATAATGATGATGATTGATGCGACCGCGATGATGATGATGATATTAAAGAATGATAATGAATAAATGATGATAAATATTAATTAATATAATGATAATATAATAATTAATTAATAAATTAATGAATAAACAATATAATAATGATAATGATAATAAATAATAATAATAATAATAAATAATAATAATAATTAATGAATAATATTATATTAAGTATTAATAATATCAATTAGTAATAATAATAATAATAATCATCATACGAAGAAGAAAACTAACAATACTAATCAAAACATCTTGAATAATAATATCAAGGATAATAATAATATGAAAACACAAAGATCAACAGAAACTGAAAAAAATAGATAATGATAATAAATGTACAAACGTGTAACACAACCTTAAATGGCTTTCTCTTTGATCAACAAATATCACATGAACTCTGTGTAAATAATAAAATAATAAGATTAAAGTACAAGGCAAACTATTTTTTTTTACGTGAGTGTGCTAACGTGGGTCTTAAATTATTCTTAATCATTTGGTTTATCATTTCGTTATTGTAAATTATACTGATCTTAAATTACGATTAAATTCGTTTTCATGATAACGGGTCTTTGTTAAATCAAACCGTCTATGCAATTCTTTCTCTCTCTCTCTCTCTCTCTCTCTCTCTCTCTCTCTCTCTCTCTCTCTCTCTCTCTCTCTCCTCTCTCTCTCTCTCTCTCTATATATATATATATAATATATATATATATATATATATATATATATATATATATATATATATATATCTGTCTTTCTCTATATATCTCTCTCTCTATATATTTCTCTGACTTATCTATATATCCCTCTGTCTGTCTATATTTCTCTCTGTCTATCTATATCTATCTATCTACCAATCTGTTCATATACAGTTCTACTTTTTTATCTATTCCCCTTTCTGTATATACACAAATCTAGTTCTCATTACCCTTTACAAACTTTTAAACCTTGGCTTCATTTTCTTCCAACTTTGTTAAAAAAAACTCAATATTCTACGTATCACTTATTCAAGAACATCTTAAATTGAAAATCGGGATTGATCTGGTTTGCGAGAGACAGAATCACATTCGCAAAATCAACTGTCCTTTTGTGAAGGCAACACGGCCACGATTGAAGAAATTAACATTTTGAGATTGAGTGGATACTGTTAAACAACGATACTTGGCTTTGATTTGCAATGAATGACCTCTTATTTCATTCATAAAAAGAGGGAGGTTAGTCATTCACTATTCATTGCGAGAACGAGTTTTTTCTTTCTCTTTTTATGACTTGACGTACTGATCTCTATTATTCCTTCATTGGTATTTCCGGTTTTGAGTAAGTCCGTGGTGAATGGGATTTCTAGATCTCGTTTTCTATGTTTAAGTTAGAATTCTATCTGATTAACTGAATATATTTATTTTGTTTACTTGTTTCCTGCCCTAACTTAAACCAGATTAAACTTTTATCTAACTTTTATTCTATCTAACAGTAGATAACATAACACAGCCTAACTTAACATAACCTCACCTCACCTAACGTAACTTAACCCAACATAACCTAATATAAACTAACTTTACCCAACGTAACTTTTCCTAATTCGAGATGGCTAACACACCACAATTCAATCCATCTAGACACGAAATTTTCAAATCTATTCTCATCTAAACAATTACATTCAATCATGAAACATGCTGGCTTTGAAATATAAGTAATATAAGATTCAGGATACAATTCAATTCTACATCAGACAAAAAAAAAAAAAAAAAAAAAAAAAAAATATAAAAATAAAATAATAAAATTAAAAATAAATAAATAAATAAATAAATAAACAAAATGTAGCACAAACAAGTGGCGATCACACTGTCATCAGTAATTGTAATTGAATCCATGATCCGAGTCTCTTAAGATCTCTCTATAAGGAATTGGATCCTACGTCCCTCGCATTCTACGCTCTTTGACCCTGTTATTCCCTTCTCTTTTGTTTCCTGTATGCCGTGGATCCTGGATATCTGCATAGAATTTTAAGAAATGCCCTTCATTTTTATCTCTATGTTATTTTTTTTCCTTTTCCTCTCTCCGTTTGCTTTCTTTCTCTTTTTTATCACGGTCTTTCTGTCTCTGCCTGTTTGTATCTCCTATGCTCTCCTCTTTCTCTCTTTTCTCTCTCGCTCTCTCTCTTTCTAATATCTATCTCCATTCTTTCCCATAAATTCAGTAAATTCCTCTCACATTCCTCCGTTTTATCTCTCCCTCCCTTCTTCCTCACCCTCTCTCTTCGAATCCCCTTCCCTTCACTTCTCAGCCCCTTACCCCCTCACTTTCTCCCTCACACACCCTCTCTCTCCCTTCATTCCTCCCTCCTCCTCCTTCCTCTCTTCCCCTTCTTCCTCCCTTCTCCCTCCC
>NW_020871923.1:268053-270553 GCF_003789085.1 Penaeus vannamei
CATACACACATACACACACAAACACACACACACACACAGATATTATATATTATATATATATATATATATATATTAGATAGATATAGATATATAGATATATACATACATATATATGCATATATATATATATATATAATATATATATATATATATATATAATGTACGTATGTATGTATATGTACAACACACACACACACACACACACATACACACACACACACACACACACACAACACACACACACACACACACACACACACACACACACATATATATATATATATATATATATATATATATATATATATATATATATATACATATATATCCTTATACATACATACATCTTAAGACACCAGGACGGGCCAACCAAAGACAATCGAAGAAGGAACGGCCAGCCAAACAGAACGGCACACAAACCTACAAACATGCACGGGCTGAGGGCGCCCATCTGCCTCATGCCAAGCTGATCAGAGAGCGATAATTATGACACCAAGACATTACGTAGACATAATTACCTGTCGGGTTGAACGTGCATCAAAGCCGCAACACATATGGAGGATGGGAGGGAGGATAAGGATGGGGTGAGTGGGGTGGGGGGGGACGGAATAAAAGCGCGGGAAATGAGAGTGATGGAGGGGGGGGAGAGAGAGGGAGAGTGATGATAAATGTAGAGCAAGGAGTGTAATATGATAAAAAAAAATAAATATGAATGAGAGAAAGCAAAGGAAACCCAACCTGACCAAAAGCCCAAAAAAATATAATGGAGAGATGATGCAAATAAGAGAAAATATATAAAAAAAGGAAAACGAAGAAATAAATGAAGTTAGCGATGCGCCTGAGTGGCCGCTCGTGAACAATGAGGCCAGATTTACCTCAACACCTGCTTGTGCGGCTAATTACAATCTTGCTTTTCTCTTCTCTTTATGCTAATGCGAAGGGAACTGTGGCGCAAGAGTAATCATGATCCGCCGATATTCACAGGTGGCGGAGTGCAGTTTGCAGGTGGGTGGGGCCGGGGGGGGGGGAGGGATTACGAACGCACCTTTTAATTCGTATCAATTACGTCAATGCATGGGATTATGGCGATATTTTGTTACGTGTGTAATTGGGGTATATATATATATATATATATATATTATATATATATATATATATATATATATATATAATATATATATATATATATATTTTTTTTATTTATTTTATTTTTTCATCACTGTCTTTATTTGCTTTTTTGAATTCTTTTTTTATTACTATCTTTATTTGTTTTTTGCTTTGATTTCTTACATTTACCAAATTATCTTGTGTAAAATATAGGACGACCAATGTATTCTGGAAGAAAAAGAAAACAAAAATCATGCAGTTTCTCTCTGCACCGCAAATCACACTGCATGATTCAGCGTCCCTGGAAGGTCACACCGGATCCTACCAAGGGGAAAATTTTCCAGAAGGAATTAGATAAAACAGAGCGGACAAATTGTCGTGTGCAATAGATGCATACATAATAACAAGGTGAGCAGACGGAGCTGACCACCTCGCCATCTGCCGTCTTTCCCGCCCGCCACGCGCAGGTACGGTGACGTCACTCCTTGTATTCTAAACCTTGCTAGATTTATGGCTTAATATTATCCGCTTACTGAATCTTATAATTTCTTATCATTCCCGTCGCACTGATTGTGTTATATGTAATACACATTATGAATTTGATTGAAGACTATCTAATTATTCGGTAAGTACAGTACTAAATGACGGTAGTTTGGTTTCAAACGAGATTTTTTTCCCTAGTCGGTCACAGGTTTCGGACGCGGGGGAACTTAAATTGGAAATACGTCTATAAAGACAACATGTAGTGACCCGTCAGACGCCGAAGTAGAAGGTTCTCCACTCAGGAGCTCTCGGGCGGCAAGATAAAAAGTGACGTGTTGTATAAGTTAGATTTTTTAAAAGAAGACATTCGAACGAAAAGAAAAGAAAAAAATGTAGTGTTTATTTCTCTGGTAGAATTAGTACTATCAGCTTTTATTTAAAAAAAAGATAATAATAATAAATGAAACGAACGTTGAATAATAAACCTCAGTCTTTTAAAAGATAAACGTGAATAATCGTACATGAAATATTTAAGAGGCAAGATAAGTGACCTAAATATTGTGATAAAATGAAAATTGCTGAATACGTAGACAGATGAAGAAATTGCTAGTGAAGTCCCAGTTATTGTGAATCATAAGTAGCCCTAGTTACCTGGTAAAATGGTGACAGGTACTCCGTTGCAATTATTCGCTTTTTTTACTTAGAGAAAATTACTTGCTATTAATTAAAATAATGATTATGCTTACACACACACAAGTTTATAAATACACGCACGTGTGTGTGTGTGTGTGTGTGTGTGTGTGTGTGTGTGTGTGTGTGTGTGTGTGTGTGTGTGTGTGTGTGTGTGTGTGTGTGTGTGTGTGTGTGTGTGTGTGTGTGTGTGTGGTGTGTGTGTGCGTGTGTGTGTGTG
>NW_020871923.1:275553-278053 GCF_003789085.1 Penaeus vannamei
CCATTTATGGATATATTAAATATTTATCCATGTTTTTTATGTGTATTACCTAAACCTTTTTTTTTTTCATTTATCAACGGTATCAATATTGTTGCCGTTATTATTATTATTATCATTATTATTTATTATTTATTATATCATTTTATTTCATTATTATTATTTATTCTCATTATATTCTATTATTGTTATCTTTGCAATTACCATCACTATTATCACGCTATTGATCATAGTGATTATGATAATGATAATAGTAATAATGATAATAATGATAATAGAAATGAGGATGATGAACACTATTATAATGATTATTATAGTTATTATATTTTATTGTTATTAATAATTATTATCATTATATATTATAATTATCATCATCATCATAATTGTTATAATTTTCATCACCATTATTATCATTATCGTCATCATCATCACCATTGTCACTATCAGTATTACCATTACCATGAACATTATCACTATCATCACGTTATCATTACACGTTTTGCTACATTAATATCACGTTGTTGTGTGTGTGTGTGTGTGTGTGGAGTGTGTGTGTGTGTGTGTGTGTGTGTGTGTGTGTGTGTGTGTGTGTGTGTGTGTGTGCGTGCGTGAGTGCGTTCTTGTGTCTGTGCTTGTGTGAGAGTGCGTTCATGCATGAGTGTGTGTGTGTATGTGACTGTGTTCATGTGTGAGCGAGTGAGCGTGTGCGTGTCTGTGCGTCATCTGGGCCGCACACGCCGCCCCCGCGCCCACGCCCCTTCTTGCTAATGCTCAGTAAAAACAATTAGCGCGACCCGAGTGCTTGCATCTTGCATCCACTTACTGTCTTGGTTTTTATTATCACTATCATTATCGTTGTAATAGAGAGTATGTTATTTTTCTTATGAATATTTCGATGTTGCTATATTATATCATATTTTTTATGTTGTTAGATATTAATGATTATAGAAGTGATGATATGTTAATATGATGATAATTATAAACAATATATAGTATTAGTAGTAGTTATTATTATTATTATCATTGCTAATACTATGATTATTACCATTGTTATCATTACTATGGTATATTTACTGTTATTTTTTCATTATTATCCTTCTACTCCTCATTATTGTATCATTATCAAATTATTGTTTTTTGTTATTATTACCATAATCATGTGTTATTGTGATTACTGTACTTATTATCATTTTCTTGATTTTATTATTACTAGATATAATAATGATTATAGAAATGATGATGATGATATAATAGTAATAGTAATAGTAATGATAATCATTATTACCATTCCTACTGCTATCATTATTGTTATTATTATTGTGGCTGTGAATACTGTTAATATAATACTTGATACTGACGCAGGAATTTTATATATCAGACAAAAAGAGAACTAAAAAAAAAAAGTTTCAAGCTAAGGGGACAATTATCAGGTGTCAAAGGTCCACAGAACAGAGGTGTCAGGTGTCAAGGTCACATAGGATAAAAATACCAAGGTGCCAAGTGACAGGTGTTCAAGACAGAACAAGGCAGATGAGTTACGGTGTCAAAGTTACAAAAGACAAACACATCAAGATGTTAAGTGTCAGATGTCAAGACAGAACAGGAGCAGAGGAATCAAGTTTAAACTTAAACAAAGTAGAAATAAGTGACAGAAATCAAGTGACATAAGGAAGACGTGTTAAAGTGTCAAAGAAGTAAGACAATAAAGTAACAATTAAATACCGTGACAGAAATCACGGGTGACATATAGGAGACGTTTAAAAAGTGTCAAAGAAGTAAGCCATAATAGACACAAAAATACGCAAGAGACAGAGAATCAAGCCGACATAAGATAGAAGTGTCAAAGTGAAAAGAAATAAAACAAGAACGCAAGTGTACGCGCACTGCAGCGAGCACAAGGAGGCGGGCAGACAGGTGGGGGGAAAAACAGGTGGCAGAGACGTAACAGAGCGTGCACAAGCCTGACACAAATGACAATACACGAGGCAGATGTATGACAGGTTCCTTGTTAAGCGATTTTTGTGCTGTTTTTTTGCTGTCTTGACACTTCTTTTCGCCTGGATGTTTGCGTGTAGGTTTTTTTAATAAAAGTTATATCTCGACCTTAAGATGTAATGTCGTGGTAATGTATAATAATCCAACATACAGGCTTCAAATGGTTTTCATACATATTTATACCAGTTTCGGCCGTCACGCCTTGTGTGTAAGATTTCCGGTGAGGATCCGGACTACGAAGGCACGGGAAATAGCGGTGGGTAATAAATATTGACAACTGCCTTAACTATAATTTAGGAGGCAACGGTCCGGGAATAGAGGATATTACTGGGAAGCACATTCAAGGAAAAGGACTGTATATACTAGGAAAACAAAAACCTATTATATGGGTATATATATAGGCGAATATACAATTATATATTATATTTAATTTATACGCACACACACACACACACACGGAGCACGACCAACGACCACGGTTTCCTCATCTACTTCAATCTCGGCACTT
>NW_020871923.1:283053-285553 GCF_003789085.1 Penaeus vannamei
TACATAGACACACATATATGCTCATAGGCACGTATGCATACACCCATACAAACACAGACGGATGAGTGTCTGCACCAAGGCCTCCGGCGCCTCCATCCGTCCCCCGGAAGCCTCGTTCCGTTCGAGCGTTTTTACCTGCACCAGTTTCCTCGGGCGCCAAACCCTCCTCGCTGCTGTCACTCATGAAACCCTCTACTTCCTGCGTTAAATAGTTTGGCACCGTTTAGCCTATCTGATTAGCGTCTCCTGTGATTAGGCTCACTCAAAATCTCACGCAACACCTCTCACAATCTCTGTGTCTGTCTGTCTCTTTCTATTTATCTTTCTTTTTTTTTTTCTTTCTTTCTTTCTCTCCCCTCTCTCTCTCTCTCTCTTTCTCCCTCTCCTCTCTCTCTCTCCCTCTTATTCTCCTTCTCCCTCTTATTCTCCTTCTCCCTCCCCTTTCCCTCTCCCTCTTCTTTTTTCCTTCTCCCTCTTCCTCTCATTCTCATTCTCCTCCCTCCCTCTACCCTTCATAGCACATCAAACAAACAAACAACAACATCAAATCAACACAGACTCAATTAACGATCCTTCCGGTATTCAATTTCACCCTTTTTTCAGTTCCATCCGAAAAAAGTGTCTTAGAAATTGAAGGAAGAAATTAGACATGATTGAGGAGAAGGTTAACCGCATAATTACGGTCAAAGTTACCGCCAACGAGTGTGTTTTCCCACAGTATGTGTCTGTGTGTACTTGATAGTTTCTGTGTACGTGCTTGTTTTCTGTGTGTGCGTGCTTGTTTGTGTTTCTGTGTGTGTACGTGCTTGTTTATATAAGCTTCCATGCTTGTTGATTTGTGTGTCCATGTTTGTTTCATACATATGTATATGCTTGTTTCTGTGTATGCACAAGCTTATCTATGTTTATGAAATGCTTGCGTGTGTGTGGTGGGGGGGGCGTACGTATTATAAAAAATGAAGCGAAGCTTGGTAATGGTCCGTATTATATCTTGGTCGATTTTTTGTGTAGACTGAGAGTAGACGAAAATAAACTAAGTAAGTTTTTGGGTGTAGAATAAGTAAATTTCTTAAAATAAGATATTCGTAGATTAAACTTAATGGGGGAGTGTCGTCAGGTTTCTTCATTGTTTTTTCTTTGATGTATACGCTTCGAAGAGAGAGAGAGAGAGAGAGAGAGAGAGAGAGAGAGAGAGAGAGAGAGAGAGAGAGAGAGAGAGAGAGAGAGAGAGAGAGAGAGAGAGAGAGAAAGTTACTGGTGGATTGTGATGCCAACTTCTGGATGGTTTGCCCATGGCCCATCTGATTAAAATTTAGTAGTGAATCAGATCTGCTTATGGGCCTTGGATATTGTTAAAACGATTCTAGGATCCTAATTTTCTTGGTTAGTATATATTTATTTCCTAAAAATAACGTTCTGGATGTTTATAGATATTTATTCCTTGTTGGAAAATGAGACAGTAGTTAGGAAATGTTCCCGAGATTCATCCTAAGATGTTTACATGTATGTATATGTCTGTTTGGATGTGTATCTTTTGTTATGTTTCTAATAAACTACTGTTCCGGATTATTCTCATGAAGGACTGGAAGGACACACTAGATTAGGCGAAATAGAGGAAAAAAATTAATACCGAAATGAGAAAAAAAGATACTGTGATTTACCTCCATCAAATCCCATGAAAAGAAGATATATATCCAGCATAAAGGCTCATACAAGAGGAATACTTTTATATGCAAGGTTTTGAAAAAGAATAGATAATAATGATACTACTACCACTACTAATAGCAATAATAATGAAAATAACCTTAATGATAATGATAATAACAATAAGATGTATGAATAGAAACGAAAATGCGAAACTTAAATAGAATGTCCATTTTTTTTTTTTTTTTTTTTTTTACATGAACTGTATATTGCTTTATCTGTCTATCTTTGCTCATTTCTCTCTCCCCCCTTCCTCTCTCTCTCATCATCCCTCTTCATGTCTCAATCTCCATGTCTATTTATTACTCTATCTATTACTCTCACATTTTCTTTCACTCTCTCTCTCTCTCTCTCCCTCTCCACCTCCGACCTCCCGCTCTCTCTCTCTCCACCTCCTACTCCCTCTCTCTCCCTCCTGACTCCCTCCCTCTCTTCTTCCCTCTCCCTTCTCCCCCTTCCCTCCCTCTCTCTTCTTCCCTCCTTCCCTACCTCTCTCTCTCTCCATCCTTCCCTCCCACTCCCTCTCTCTTCTTCCCTCCTTCCCTTCCTCTACCACTCCCTTTCCTTCCCTCCTTCCCACCCTATCTTTCCCTCTCCATCTCCTTCCCACCCCCCTCTCCCACTCCCTCTCCCTCCTTCCCTCCCTCTCCCTCCTCTCCCTCCCTCTCTCCCTCCCTTCTTCCTCCTTCCCCACCCTCTCTCTCCCTCTCCCTCTCTCTTTACAGCATTACTGGAGCGAAACCCTTCTTGATCCAGACCCTTTGAGATCAGTGGGTTGGTCGCTGCTCCCCTTAGC
>NW_020871923.1:288053-305553 GCF_003789085.1 Penaeus vannamei
CTAATAATTAATTTCCTTCTCAATCAATCATTGATATCACAGGGACTGTCACCTATGATTAATTCCGTTGCTGTACCCACGGCCCATTGAAATAACGAAATAATCAACTTATAGGGACGGCCGTCGTGACGTCACCAGAGCTGTCACGTGATCAATCGGAGGCAGTGGTGGGCAAAAACAACAAAATCCCACGATTCTGTCGCGAACATCGTCCCTTTTTTCTCAATTTATATAAGATTCGCACCCTTTTTCACCCTTTTCTAAGAAACTTCGACATAGTAAACAGTTGCATTATTATTGGATGTGCAAATGGACAGCAAAAAGATTCAACTTGGAGTTTTAATTGTTTTCCGAAAGACCCCGAGAGAAGGAGGCTTTGGCTACCAATCGCAAGAACTTTGATCCTGCACCTAGGAGTGATGTAAGCGTTTGTGCTAATGGTACGTACGATAGCTTTTCTATAAAGATTCTCTAAAATTTAAACGGTTATGTTATATCGTCATAACTCTTTATAGGAGATGTATTTTCCTGTGGTTAGACATAGGCCTAGGCGGTGGTAGATGTGGGTGACTGGTTACTATTGAGTATCTTCTTTCACTTTAAGTTTCAGTTAATTTGATTTTAAAACTTTCCCTGAACAAAGGTCCTAAGACATTAAATGTGAACAAAATGAAGATAGTAAATCTAATGAGTGCTACACTGCCCTCTCAATAACTTCAGGTTATTTGCTTAAATCTTTTCAAGGTATCATGACGAGTATTGCGTGGGAATATAACGTTAACCTTTTAGAAAAGTCTGGTGATAACGTCCGAAAAATATTAATAAACCCCAGTTTTGAGCAACTTTTCGAAAAACCAGGCCTAAAAGGCAAAGAGTGAGAAAGAAAGAATTTTACAAGTTCATGAGAATTTAATCCTACGACTACGAACCAGTCTTATTATAAGCAGTATTGAGTACTTACTTGTACCCTTCCAGAGATTTGTAGGCCTTTAATTCTTTTTATGTGTAAACCAGGTGTTTGTATAAAGGTCGGTCAATCAAACAATTAGCATGGCCCAGCAAATACAGATAGATGTATTCAGATTTTTCTTATGTTGAATACCAAATTCCATTATCCTGTTTTGTTTTAAAACTTAAGAAAAATACTTGAAAGCTTCGAGTGATTTGTGTAACTACCCAGCGAGTGTATTAGGTAGAGATATATATCACCAAAACTAACTTGGGCCAACCATTGGGGCTTTCAGACCAGCCATCAGAGAGAGAAAAAAGATCTGGTAAGTTTTCTGTACCTTTAGAATACTTACGTTTTCCTTCATGACGTTTTTTAGCAACAAAATCGAGAGATTTGTAGTAGGTTGACATCGTTCTCACGGCTGATTCAGCGGTCATTGTTAATTCTTTGCGCACCAGTGTTGTGCGCGTTTGTTTTTTTGTTTTGATGACCGTCCTCTAAAAAGTGTATGCACATGAGTGCGCGAGAATGCATTCATGTAAACACACCTCCAATGTTTCTTCAAACAGCATCTTATCTTTACTATCTCACCAACACACGCAGTAGCTAAGAGACGACATAGCGCCCTTCCCCACCCCCACCTCCACCCACCCTCCCTCACCTCCACACCCACCCACCCTCACCCAACAGCGTGCCAGCGCGCGACGGGCAATTAGGGAGAAAACCTCGCTGATAACATCTTCTTTAACCAGAACAATGGCGGAATCACCTCGTTCGTCGTTACCAGCAGCTTGCGGTCGGGTGGTTGCTGCGGAAGGAAAGAAAAGAGAGTTTTTTTAAATCTCTTGATCTTGTGATGTCTCGGATGATGAGCTGTTTTAGTTACTTGAAGAGGGATGGGTGTGTGTGAAAGTTTTTTTTTTCTTATTTTATTTATTTTTTTGTGTAATTGATTCTTTAACATTATAATCTCCCTTTCTCTTTTCCTTTTTTTCTTTTTCGTTTGTCAGAGAGAGAGAGAGAGAGAGAGAGAGAGGAGAGAGAGAGAGAGAGAGAGAGAGAGAGAGAGAGAGAGAGAGAGAGAGAGAGAGAGAGAGAGAGAAGAGGAGGGGGGGGAGGAGAAGGGAGAGATAGATATACAGAAACAAACAAATCTTTATAAAGAATGAAAATAATATTAGTCATCATAAAGCTATGTACTTTCTATACAACTTAAAAGATATATATATATCATAATCACAATAATCTTTGCCTTTAGTTTCTAATCTATATATTTATCTATTTCATAAGATATAACCCAAAGCAGAGTTGTCATTTCAGCTACCCTCTTGAATGCCAACAGAGGCACATAACTAACGTTCTAGAAATACGCTGTTAAAACCACCTTTTTTACTAATTAAATTTCAGTGCTCACAAAATATGCATGGTAGAATTTCCCTTCATAAAGATCGTAATTTCACAGGCTAATAATTGTAGCAAAGGTACGAATAAAAAAAAAAAAAAAAAAAAATCTTCACAGTGTAAAAAGATATTCATTCTCACCCATACCTTTTCTGCATTTGTCTCAATGACCACCGTTCAGGCTAATAATTTTTTTTTTGTCATTGTGGGCATCTCGAGGGCCACTTTCGGGACGTGGGCCATGAGTCTGATACCACTTACCTAATGTTCTCACTAACAACAGTGATTGATAATAACGAGGATGTCAGAATGATAATAATAATGATGATGACAATCATAATAATGATAATAATTATGATGACAATCATAATAATGATAATAATTATGATGACAATCATAATAATGATAATAATTATGATGACAATCATAATAATGATAATAATTATGACAATCATAAATAATAATAATGATACAATTCAGAATTCAACGGAAGAGACAAATAATGGTGATAACAAAATAACAATAGTGATAGCAAAGACGATGGTAGTAATGATGAAGATATTAGCAATAACAGTAGTGACAACAGAAATAAGAATAATAACAATAATAATTATAGTACCATTTTCACTATCATCAGTAGTGGTAGTAGCGGTAGTAGTAATCTCCTTAGTAATAACGATGATGATGATGAGGACAATAATGGTGTTAATAATAATAGTAACAAGAACAATAATATCAGTAACAAGAACAATAATAAAACAAAATCAATAAATGAATAACACTCCATTGAAATATATTAGAACATATGAGAACTTGCTTTGAAAACGGCTTAAATTGGCTGTACTTCTATGGTTGCCATAAATTTTCCCGCCATGTGTTCGAACGGCCCATGAAGCGCAAATGAGGAACAATTAGCTTCATTTCTTTGGCCACAGACACTCAAGGAAGTTTTCGGGTCAAAGTTGCATATGGTGTTTTTGGGTCTGGAATAATTAAGACAAGTTGGGCTTTGACTGTATGTAATTTTCGGGAAGGGTTTTATTGTGCATATGCTGTCCAATGAGTAAAGATTTTTTTTTTTTTTTTTTTTTTAAATAGTGAATGAGTCACTGATTTTTTTATGTTCTCATTTTTGCGATTTTTTTTTTCAGAAAAGATCCTTCAATCATGTTACTGCTTTAGCTTCTGTGTTAGTGTGAATTCTTTACTTAATACCTACCTCTTTTCCCCCTTAAGGTGAGACTGATGACACCACTTCTGACTCCCCGAGACCTGACAGTTCCAGACCAGACGCAATACATCTTGACAGTTCGGCCCCGGACAGAGCAAGACATGACAATGACAGTACTGGATCTGACATGACCCGACAAGATTCTGTTTTGCAGGACAAGAGCCAACTCTCTTCGACCATTCCTGGACTGACAGCTCAACAAGACCCTGGACAACCGAGTCAACCTCCTCTCCAAAACGCCACCGCTGTCGTCTTACCATTGAACTTGAACGCTATTCTTTTATCCGCTCTTACTTCTCTTTATTCCGGTTTTCGTCTCGGGGAACATCACCAAAAGGCACACTTTCCAGGGGTCGTCATTCATTCAGGAGACTTGGTTCAGGTTTACCCTCTCCTTCGCCCTTTCCAACCACCTGACACAGGCCAGAGCGCAATCTCCGTCACACACTCACCTTCCTCATTCCTCCCCTTTCCTGACGCAGACGAAGACGAAGACAGAGGACAAGACGAGCAGGCAGAGGTAGAGAGCCATGTCCTTTCACATAGATATCTCGATCTGGGAGATCATTATAAATTGCCTGATAGGTCGAGCGATAGCAAGACCTCATCTGAGTGACTATTCTAGAAAGACAGACACAGCGCAGGAGACTGTAAGCACTCTGAGAGGCGAGAGGGGCGGAGGCGATGATGAGTCGGTAGGTAGTCGTAGCTTAAAACTCGACATAACTTTAGGCAGTGACAGCATTCCCATCAGAAGTAACTTTGGACCATTTTTAGGTTCCTTCGACGAAAAGTTCGTCAATTCCAATAGTGACAGTGCAACAAATATAGTAATATATAATAGTCTAAAAGGAGAATACTATAGCAGTAACAGTTCAGGAGGAAAAGAAGGAAATACCGAATCTGTAGAGGTTGATGAAGGGAAACAGGACAGATCAGAAGAATTCATGATAATCAGGCAGCTATTGTAGACTTTGAATTAGATAATGGCAATTTAGAATATTTGAACAAAACACTGAACATGTAACTATAAGCCCAAATGATGTTCCACAAAGAATCACAAGCCAAGCAACCTCTGCACCTACTAATAAAGTGAATCACAGATACAGGTATGTAGATGAATTTCACATGATTATGCATGAACTGGGTAACAGGATAGCACAGGCAGATAACTTTAGTGTACCGCCAGAAAGTAAGCCAAATGTTTCCCAAGCAATACAGCAAGTAGTCCAAAAGCTTGCTGCTGCTTTTACAAATGCTATTTCCAAAGCTGCGCTGACAGAGCTTGAGATACTACAATTGATATCAGTCATAAGAGACTATCTTGGAGACTACAAAGCAAAAACTGAATCCAGTGATACCAAACAGCACGGTGATAAATATCGGGGGTCACATCATTCACAGGAGAGTTATGAACCGGGGGAGCAGTTGTACCCTTATGATGATCGTTATTGGTCATCAAGTTCCAACAAAGGTAGGTCTTCCCAGACAATACATCAAGATACAGATAATAAACAGCCTGATAAGGTGTCACATAATATTGACAATGATCAGAATGATAAATACAGAGGATCACATTATTCACAGGAAAGATATCAACCGGGAGAACAATTGTATGTAAACAAGGATGCTAGTTACTGGACATCGCTTGCAGCATCCAATTCACAATCTGGTTCTTCAAAGCCAGGGACTCAACAAGAACCATATATCAATCCAAATATAACTAGTGGACCATTTCATTATAAAAATGGAACTGTGGTATTCTATGGCGGAGTCCCAGATTTTGGCATAAGAACAGCTCTACAGAAATTGCATGATATTCTCATGGAAAAGTTACATAAAATTAATCAGACTCCTTCAACACCAAGTACAACTACTCTTCCTCCAACGACTTCCACATCAACAATCAATGATAAACTTCCCAGTTCGGAATTGAAAGTAAGTTTTGACAATGGCATTCCAGTAATTACTAGTGATAGAGGTAGTATCACAAGTGCCCTAATTTCTTTATTGCAAGAAGCAACAAACACTATTGTAGATGAAGTTATGACTACCATAGATCATAGTAAGAAACCTGAAGTTTCAGTTCCAGACGAAAATCAAGCTCTGCCACCTTCTGAATCACACGTGCCAAATAATAAAAATGAGTATATTAAACCTCAAATCAATAATGATTCCTTTCAAGCTAACAAGGATGGATTCACAACAGAGAATGGAATAAATATATTGCCTCCAGAGTCATTAAATAATGCCTTTCCAGCACTTTTAAGAACTGAATTATTACCAGACAGTGACGAGATTTCAAGTGTTTCTTCGGATTTAGACTCAGTCATCAGCACAACAAATAACAACAATCTAACTAAATCATCTCAGGGCCACCACACTTTCATTTTTGAACCACGAGAACCTGCAGACTTCAGCACTGAAGCCGATAACCCAAGTACCTACACTCAGCTTCCAGAGAACCGGATTGAAGACTTGGCAATTAATTATGAAGCACCAAAGCCATCAGTATCAATACAAGTAACCCAGAATCAAAACCAGAACCAGAACCAGGGTGTAGGGCTTTGGCGTCCTGCTTCATCGTCTGGTTTGATTAATCCTGTCAGCCAAGAGTCTGGAACATCAGCAACCAGTACCCTTCAGGGGTTGATGCAGATTCTAGGATTTGGTTCAGGACAATCTATTGGTTCTGCAGGGAGCTTGGATGGCCTTTCTCCACCGTTTTTTATTATTAACCAACCAAACAATTCTGGGACGGGACAGCTAGGATTCCTTCCTAACACTGGCTCAGGAGTTGGCTCAGGAAGTGACCCTTTCTTTATAATTACTAATGGCTCTGGATCAGGAATGAATGGGCAATACTTGATTTTCCAGGGCCTTTCCACTTCCTCGGGCACTGGAACTGAAAAACCTTCCATCCTGATACCAAATTATCCTCCAGGTTACGGAACAGAGGCAGGACAACATGGTTCAACCTCAGGGTCAACTGGAGGTGCAGGTGGTACCTCTGGTCTGGGAGATCAAGCCCCATACGTAGTGATCCAGGATCAACTTGGCCAATATATTGTTATTCCAAACCCAGTATATGATACTAGTGGTACTCCCGATCCCACCCAGCCCCAATATGTTGTCATACCAGATCAGTCAGGTGGTTCAAGTACAGGGTCCGGAACCCCATACATAGTTATCCCAAGTCAGGGAGGTGGTTCAGGCAGTGGTTTTGGAACGCCATATATTGTTATTCCAAGCCAAGTAGATGGCACCACTGATGGTTCTGGAAATACTCTGCCCCCATACATAGTCATCCCAAGCCAACCAGATGGAACCAGTAGTAGTTCTGGAACCACCCAGCCTCCATTTACTCTTCCAGGACAACCAGAGTTAAGCGGTGGTTCTGGAACGAACCAACCTACTTACATTATAGTTCCAAGTCAGCCAATTGGATCAGGAACCCCTGAATCTCCATATATCATCATTGTAGGTCAACAGGATGGATCTAGCGGTGGTTCTGGAGCCACACAACCTCCATATATTATTGTTCCAAGTCAACCTGATGGAAGTAGTGGTTCAGGAACCACTCAACCCCCATATATCATAGTTCCAAATCAGCCAGACGGTTCTACCAGCAATTTTGGAACCACTGTACCTCCATATATTATTCCAAGTCAACCTGTTGGAACCGGTGGTTCTGGAACCACCTCTCCCCTATACATTATTTTTCTGAATCAGCCAGTGGCTCAAACAGTGGTTCTGGAACCACTCAACCTCCATACATTGTTGTTCCAAGTCAGCCAGATGGAACCAGCAGTGGTTCTGGAACCATCCAACCTCCATACATTATTGTTCCAAATCAGCCAGATGGAACCAGCAGTGGTTCTGGAACCTCTCAACCTCCATACATTATTGTTCCAAATCAGCCAGATGGAACCAGCAGTGGTTCTGGAACCTCTCAACCTCCATACATTATTATTCCATATCAGCCAGATGGAACCAGCAGTGGTTCTGGAACCTCAACCTCCCATTGTTCCAAATCAGCCAGATGGAACCAGCAGTGGTTCTGGAACCTCTCAACCTCCTACATTATTGTTCCAAATCAGCCAGATGGAACCAGCAGTGGTTCTGGAACCTCTCAACCTCCATACATTATTATTCCAAATCAGCCAGATGGAACCAGCAGTGGTTCTGGAACCTCTCAACCTCCCATTGTTCCAAATCAGCCAGATGGAACCAGCAGTGGTTCTGGAACCTCTCAACCTCCATACATTATTATTCCAAATCAGCCAGATGGAACAGCAGTGGTTCTGGAACCTCTCAACCTCCATATTATTATTCCAAATCAGCCAGATGGAACCAGCAGTGGTTCTGGAACCTCTCAACCTCGTTGTTCCAAATCAGCCAGATGGAACAGCAGGTTCTGGAACCTCTCAACCTCCATACATTATTATTCCAAATCAGCCAGATGGAACCAGCAGTGGTTCTGGAACCTCTCAACCTCCTATATCATTGTTCCAAATCAGCCAGATGGAACAGCAGTGGTTCTGGAACCTCTCAACCTCTGTATATCATTGTTCCAAGCCGGCCAGATGGAACCAGTAGTGGGTCTGGAGGTACCCAGCCTCCATACATAATTATTCTGAATCAGCCAGATAATTCAGGAAGTGGTACTGGTTCTGGAACCACCCAACCACCGTATGTTAATATCCCAAATTTACCAGATGGCTCAAGCAGCAGTCCTGGAACCACTCAGCCCCCTTATACCATTATCCCAAGTGTGCCAGATGGATCTAGCAGTGGTTCTGGAACTGACCTTGTTATACCAAGTTTACCTGGGACATCCACTAGTGGATCCGATACCCAGTATCCATATATAGTTATTCCAAATCAATCTGGAAGCACTGGCAGTGGTTCTGGAATTCAGTCTCCGTACATTGTTGTTCCTAGCCAACCAGGGGGTTCAACAACAGGTACTGCAACAACTGGTTCCATTACCGAACCGGGGGTGCAGCCTCCCTTTGTTATATTTCCAAATTACCCCGATGGTTCCACTGGTGGTTCGGGGACTGGTCCTTTGTACATCGGCATACCAGATGCTTCTGGACAACCCCCAAGTAGTCCAACTCATGTGTTTATTCCCACTGGTGCCCACATTCCGGGTTCAGGCCTTGTGCCAGGAACAATAATTGCGCTTTCCACACCGTCCTCTGGAACTACAACACAAGCCGCAGAGAATTTTGAAAGTACTGTTGTTTCTACACAACCAACAACCATGCAGACATCATTAGCACCAACAACTTCACTGTCAACAACTCTGCCATCAACAACATTATCAACAACAACTTTGCCACCAACACCACTGTCTCCTACAACCCTGCCTCCAACAACACTGCCACCAGCAACACTGCCTCCAACATTGCCACCTACACTACCTCCAACAACACTATCTACAACATTACCACCAACAATGCCACCAACAACGCTGCCACCAACAACACTACCACCAACAACTCTGCCACCAACAACCTTACCTCCAACAACACTGCCTCCAGCATTACCTCCAACAACACTGCCTCCAACATTACCTCCAACACAACCTCCAACAACACTGCCTCCACCAACATTACCACCAACAACACTTCTACCAACATTACCTCCGACAACATTGCCTCCGACACTGCCACAAACAACATTACCTCCAACAACATTACCACCAACAACACTACCTCCAGCACTTCCACCAGCAACACTATCTCCAACATTACCTCCAACAACACAGCCTCCAACAACACTACCACCAACAACACTGCCTCCAACATTACCACCAACAACACTGCCTCCAACATTACCAACAACAACACTTCCACCAACAACCACAACACCAACTACACACCACCAACAACCCATTGCCACCGACAACACAACCGTCCAAACATTACGCCAACTACACAGCACCACAGTTCTCCAACAACATTATTACCGCCAACTACACTAAACCGACAACACAACCTCCAACATACCGCCAAACTACCACTTCCACCAACAACTCTGCCACCAACAACACTGGCTCCAACAACACTGCCACCGGCAACACAACCTCCAACATTACCGCCAACTACATTTCCACCAACTGCAGTTCCACCAACAACATTGCCACCAACAACACTTCCACCAACAACATTACAACCAACAACACTGCCTCCAACAACAACAACCAACACACTGCCACCACACTGCCACAACAAAACACTGGCTCCAACACTTCCTCCAACAACATTGCCACCAACAACACTTCCACCAACATTACCTCCAACAACAGTGCCACCTACAACTCTACCTCCAACAACACTGCCTCCAACATTACCTCCAACAACATTGCCACCTACAACTCTACCTCCAACAACACTGCCGGACCCAACAACATTGCCACCTACAACTCTACCTCCAGAGCAACACTGCCTCCAACAACACTTGCCACCTTACAAACTCTACCTCCAACAACCACGGCTCCAAACAACTGCCACCTACAACTCATACCATCCAACAACATGCCACCTAAACTCTACCTCCAACAAACATTGCCACTACAAAACTTGAACCTCCAACAACATGCCAACCTACAAACACTAGCCTCAACAACACTGCCACCTTACCACTCTCTACCTCCAACAACACTGCCTCCAACATTGCCACCTACAACACTGCCTCCAACAACATTGCCACCTACAACTCTACCTCTACAAACAACTGCCACCAACATCATTACAACTACAACTCTCGTCCAACACTGCCTCCAACAACATTGACCACCTCCAACAACTGCCACCTACAACTCTCCAACAACAAACATTGCCCACCTACAACATTCCTCCAACACGCCACTACAATTCTACCTCCACACAACAATTGCCACAACTCTACCATCCAACAACACTGCCACCTACAACTCACCTCCAACAACATTGCCACCTACAACTCTACCTCCAACAACATTGCCCACCCTACAACTCTACCTCCAACAACACTGCCACTACAACTCTACCTCCAACAAACACTGCACCTACAACATCTACCTCAACCAAACATTGCCACCTGCAAAACTCTACCTCAACAAACAGTGCCACCTACACACTCTACCTTCAACATTGCCCAGGCGCTACAACAGCTGCCGGTCTAACAGACAGTGCCACCTACAACTCTAGCCTCGGCAATAACACTGCGCGGTCCACATTGCCCCTACAAACACATGCCTTCCAACAACATTGCCACCTTACAACTCTAACCTCCAACAAGCGCTGCCCTCCAACAGCATGCCACCGACAACTCTAACCCCAACAAACACTTGCCACCTACAACCTGCAACCGGGCTTCCAGAGCGAACAGGTGCGCCACCTACAAACTCTTACCTTCCAAACAACATTGCAACCTACAACTCTACCTCCCAACAACATTTGCCACCTACAACCCTACTCCAACAACATTGCCACCTACAACTCTACCCCAACAACATTGCCACCTACAACTCTACCTCCAACAACATTGCCACTACAACTCTAACCTACAAACATTGCCACTACAACTCTAACCTCCAACAACACTGCCACCTAGCAACTCAACCTCCAACATTGCCACCTACAACTCTACTCAACCATTGCCACTACAACTCTTCACCATTGCACCTACAACTCTACCTCCAACAACATTGCCACCTACAACTCTACCTCCAACAACATTGCCCTACAATCTACCTCATTGCCACCTACACACTCATTAACAACTCTACCTCCAACAACATTGCCACCTACAACTCTACCTTCCAAAACAACATTGCTCAACAAACATTGCCACCTACAAACTCTACCTCCAACAACATTGCCACCTACAACTCCTACCTCAACACATTGCCTCCAACAACATTGCCACCTACAACTCTACCTCCAACAACATTGCCACCTACAACTCTAACCCTCCAAACAACATTGCCACCCTACAACACTCTCCAACAAAACATTGCCTACAACCTAACTCCAACAACATTGCCACCTACAACTCTACCTCCAACAACATTGCCTCCAACTACATTGCCACCTACAACACTGCCTCCAACAACATTGCCACCTACAACTCTACCTCCAACAACACTGCCTCCAACAACATTGCCACCTACAACTCTACCTCCAACAACACTGCCTCCAACATTGCTACACACTACAACCTACACTGCTACCTCCAACAACATTGCGCACCTACAACTTTCCAACCGTCAACAACACTGGCCTCCAAATTGCAACATCTACAACTCTACCTCCAACAACACTTCCTCCAACATTGCCTCCAACAACATTGCCACCTACAACTCTACCACCAACACACTACAACTACCTCCAACAACATTGCCACCTACAACTCTCCTCCACTGCCTCCAACAACATTGCCACCAACAACTCTACCTCCACAACATTGCCCAACTGCAACTGCCTCCAACCATTGCCACTACAACACTGCCTCCAACAACGTTGCCACCAACAACATTGCCACCTTACAACTCTCTACAACAACAACAACATTGCCACCTACAACCTCTACCCTCCAACAAAACATTGCCACCTACAACTCTACCTCCAACAACATTGCCACCTACAACACTGCCTCCAACAACATTGCCACCTACAATACTGCCTCCAACATTGCCAACAACACAACACCACTACAACCTCCAACAACATTGCCACCTACAACTCTACCTCCAACAACATTGCCACCTACACACTCTCAACAACATTGCCACCTACAACTCTACCTCCAACAACATTGCCACCTACAACACTGCCTCCAACAACGTTGCCACCTACAACTCTACCTCCAACAACATATCCACCTACAACACTGCCTCCAACATTGCCACCTACAACTCTACCTCCAACAACACTGCCTCCAATTTTGCCATCTACAACTCAACCTCCAACAACATTGCCACCTACAACTCTGCCTCCAACAACATTGCCACCTACAACTCTACCTCCAACAACACTGCCTCCAACATTGCCACCTACAACACTGCCTCCAACAACATTGCCACCTACAACTCTACCTCCAACAACATTGTCACCTACAACTCTACCTCCAACAACACTGCCTCCAACATTGCCACCTACAACTCAACCTCCAACAACATTGCCACCTACAACTCTACCTCCAACAACATTGCCACCTACAACATTGCCACCTACAACTCTACCTCCAACAACATTGCCACCTACAACTCAACCTCCAACAACATTGCCAACAACAACAACATTGCCACCTACAACTCTACCTCCAACAACATTGCCACCTACAACTCTTACCTCCAACAACATACAACAACCTCAACAACATTGCCACCTACAACTCCTCCAACAACATTGCCACCTACAACTCTACCTCAACAACATTGCCACCTACAAACCTCCAACAACATTGCCACCTACAACTCTACCTCCAACAACATTGCCACCTACAACTCTACCTCCAACAACATTGCCACCTACAACTCTACCCAACAACATTGCCACCTACAACTCTACCTCCAACAACATTGCCACCTACAACTCTACCTCCAACAACATTGCCACCTACAACTCTACCTCCAACAACATTGCCACCTACAACTCTACCTCAACAACATTGCCACCTACAACTCTACCTCCAACAACATTGCCACCTACAACTCTACCTCCAACAACATTGCCACCTACAACTCTACCTCCAACAAACCACCTACAACTCTACTCCAACAACATTGCATTGCCACCTACAACTCTACCTCCAACAACACAACATTACAACTCTACCTCAACAACACAACTGCCACTACAAACTCTACCTCCAACAACACAACACTCAACCTCCAACATTGCAACAACTCTACCTCCAACAACATTTGCCACCTACAACTCTACCTCAACACATTGCCACCTACAACTCTACCTCCAACAACATTGCCACCTACAACTCTACCTCCAACAACATTGCCACTACAACTCTACATGCCACCTACAACTACCTCCAACAACATTGCCACCTACAACTCTACCTCCAACAACACTGCCACCTACAACTCTACCTCCAACAACATTGCCACCTACAAACTCTACCTCCAACAACATTGCCACCTACAACTCTACCTCCCAACATTGCACCTACAACTCTACTCCAACAACATTGCCACCTACAACTCTACCTCCAAACAACATTGCCACCTACAAACTCTACTCCAACACCCACTACAACTCTACAACAACATTGCCACCTACAACTCTACCTCCAACAACATTGCCACCTACAACTCTACTCCAACAACATTGCCACCTACAACTCTACCTCCAACAACATTGCCAACTCTACCTCCAACAACATTTACAACACTGCCTCCAACAACATTGCCACCTACAACTCTACCTCCAACAACATTGCTCCTCCAACAACATTGCCACCTACAACTCTACCTCCAACAACATTGCCACCTACAACTCTACCTCCAACAACATTGCCACCTACAACTCTACCTCCAACAACATTGCCACCTACAACTCTACCCAACAACATTGCCACCTACAACTCTACCTCCAACAACACTAACAACACTGCCTCCAACACTCCAACGACAACCCCCACTACAACTACCACAACCACAACCCCCACTACAACTACCACAACCACAACCCCACTACAACTACCACAACCACAACCACTACCACAACCCCCACTACAACTACCACAACCACAACCCCCACTACGACAACAACTACTACTACTACCACTACCCAGAAGACAACAACAACAACAACAACAAAACGACCTTTAATCCCCATAAACCCCCACAGGTCAGAGGTCACAGATTCTGCCCCCCCTTTCCCTGGAATTCTCCCAGGGGTCCATCGCACGCAGTCACAGACGGCCGTGGGGCTAGCGCAGGTCCCGTCAGGTCAAGCTGGGTCATTCTGGGGCTCCGTCTTCCCCTCTTCTAACGATAAGGTGAATAAAGGAGATTCTGACCACCATATGGGGTCGGGATATAATATGCCAGGTCATATGGGGTCAAGCCCTGTGAACCCATGGCAGGGAGGGTATGGGAATCTAGGTCACGGGGTGCAAAGGGTCGAGAACCAAGGTCAAGGGAATGTCCTCGGTCGTCAGAGAGGTAACGATAGATTTAGTGGCTGGGCGAGGCGCTTGCTGGGGCGATCGGCTCGGAATGAACTCTTATAATGAGAAAAATATGCAAATATCCATATAAAAACAAAGAAAAAAGTAAGCGTATACAACAGCATGTAGGAAAAAAATATGACACGAAACGCGAAAATAGAAAATGTGAAGAAAAAAATAGATCAACGATAGTGATGCTATTTTTAAAAATGTTTATAGTGTACTGTATAAGCGCGAGTGTTATAATCTTAGTAACTGTACTATATATTTCCTTACCTAATTCATGCGCCTGGGAGTACTATATTTGCACAGTGGAACATGCAGCTTGGGCATTATCTCGATGGATTTCTCACTGAATAGGATTTGGAAATTTTAGTGTCTGCTATTTTATATATATATATTTCTCGCATTTTGATACCGAGTCAATTTCACTTAAGCATCTGTCCTACAGGTTGTATAGTGCTTGCATCTGTGTGGATGTGTACATGGATTTGCCTAGGTGTGTGTTTGTAACGCTTTACTTAATTTAAACTTGACTTTATTACCTTTATCATCATAATCTGAATCTATCTTTTCAATACATTTCACTAATTTTGTTATGTATGTATTAATCATCGTCAACATTTGTTTCATCGTGTGTGATAGTGTTGGCTTCGCTGACTCTGATGTGGATAATATCAATAATTATAGTAATTAAAAAATATATATTTTAGTGTCCATCATATAAATTTCTATTTTGTCTTTATGCAGTTCCTTATTTAGGTACTTATGATCGAATTATATATATATATATATATATATATATTGATAGAATAATACATTATCTAATTCACCATCACCACCAGTATCATCATTACTGTTGTTTGTTATCACCCTCATCATCATTATCATTCTTATCATCATGTGTCTTGTATAAACTTTGCTATTGTTATTTCAGCTTTATCATTATTATCATTATTACGATGTATGAAAATATATTTACCGTAATACCATTTACAGCTTTATCACGGCAAACCTATAATTGCTGTTATTTTGTATATGATTATTATGACCGGCATTACCATGACGCATTTCAAGTGTGAGATCGTTGGTATTAAACCCCACTTTAAATGGCATTACTTTGCTCTATTTATATGCTTTGTATTTATACTTTTATTTCTGTAGATACTATGATTGTTCTTTTTTCTTGTGTTCATTTCTGTACCGTTTTGCCAATAATTCCTTGATGAATTTATAAATAAATTTGCTTTGTGAGCATACTGTATGATTTGTTTGACCCCGTGCATAAATAATACACAGAAATATTTCACGTCTAAAGACCAAATATCGTCGACAAGGTAAGAAAGCTGAAAAATTCCCATTTCCAAACAGTATACAAACTCTAGATATAAGTAAACAATGAAATTCTTTTCTAAGGAGAAAGAAAAGCGATAGACTTTAGAGATATAAGCAGATGTAATTAAACAGTATTTCCCTAATGAGAAAGAAGTCTCAAGCTTTATGTTAAAATAGCATTTTCCTAATGGAAAAGGTCAAGTTTTATGGTAAAATAACAGTATTTTCCTAATGAGAAAGAAGTGTCAGGCCTTATGTTAAAATAACGCTGACGTAGGCTGACTTCCTCCTACGCTGACAGTCAGGAACCTAAACCCAGTCTCCAATTTTCCAGGTCACGACAGGATGCAACTGCCACCACCTCCCCCAGCGACCCAGGATGCACCAGGACGCCAACCTTCCGGAATCCTGGAATATCCTAGCGACACGTCGGGTCCTCCTTCGGCAGGGCAAGGGGGGCGCGCAGAAGACCCGGCAGACGAAGACCCAGCAGGACGCCGTGTCTTCATCCAAATTAGCCAGACGCAGAACCAAAACCAGAATCAGTGGCTGCATGCCGTTCTTCCTCCCCCACGGCCCCTTCGTCCTCCTCCTCCTCCTCCTCCTTTACCTCCCTCTACCTCTCCTCCTCCTCCTCCTCTTGCCCCTCCCCCAACCATCTTCTGGGTTATCCCAATGGTAAGCCAAGCCCCGCCCGCGCCCCTGCCCTCCCCTACAGCAACCCTGCCAACTACAACTATGGCTACAGAAATGTCTCTCTCCCTCTCCACTGTCTCGTCTGTCCCTGAGGAGTCGGCCTCCTCGACGGCGCTCACCACGGCTGCCATGCCACCTACTGCTTCCTCTGCCACAACCACGACTGCTTCTCCACCTACAACTACAACCGCAACTCCTTCTACGACTACCACTACTACTTTTACAACTCCCTCTCCGACTACCGCAACCACCTCTACATCAACCACAACTTCCTCACCTCCTACCACTACAAGTACTACCACCTCATCCTCTACCACTACAGCTACCACCACAACAACCACCTCACCCCCTACCACAACTACCTCTCCACCTACCACTACAACCACAACCACCTTACCCCCTACCACAACAACTCCAACCACAACTACTTCTCCACCTACCACCACAACCACCTCACCCCCTCCCACTACAACCACCTCACCCCTACCACAACAACCACCTCACCCCCTACCACAACTACAACCACAACTACCTCTCCACCTACCACCACAACTACCTTACCCCCTACCACTACAACCATCTCACCCCCTACCACAACAACCACCTCACCCCCTACCACAACTACCTCTCCACCTACCACTACAACCACAACCACCTTACCCTCCACCACAACTACAACTACTCCACCTACCACCACAACC
>NW_020871923.1:313053-315553 GCF_003789085.1 Penaeus vannamei
GCCGGGTTTGAGACATATACAAAGTATCCTTTATTATTTCTGGTAGATCTGACCCTTCTGATGAAGTATCAGTTGAGTGCAAAGTTAGCCCCCTTGAGGATTCACAGTTGGAGACATATACAAAGTATCCTATTATTTCTGGTAGATTTGACCCTTCTGAAGAAGAATCAGCCGAATGCAAAGTTAGTCATTAATAGATACAACTTAACCCATTTTTGTCTCAGGATTCTGGTTTTTGCGTCATATTCTGTTTTCAGGGACTAGAAATCGACTAAAACACATTTCGTACACTCCCGGTGGTATTTTACTAGATTTCCCTAAAATTCACTAGCAATGAGTAAGGATTTCTTAAGGATATTAACATATTGACATGAAGTATGTATCTACATTGATGCTTTTGAGATGCCTGGCAGATGATGCCATTTTTGTCTTCATTTAGAACATAACTACACAAGGCAAGTATTCTGATATATGCATCTTCACTTTCACAAACACTTCCTGAAAAAAATACACATTTTTATACACAAAGACTTCTATGTAAGTCAAAGTCACTATAGTAAATCTTGATATGGAGAAATGTTTATTATTCTCTGCTTTCTATGAATAACCTGATTGATTCACTGAGGAAGCCCCATGGTTAGAGTGCATATCAAAAGCCACCAGCCTGGCATATGGCGAATATTCACTGGGTTGGGACTCGCACTATTTTTCAATAAGCTGGCCGATTGAGACTGATTACCTCTTATCCGAAATGACTGCTGACACCTCTGGGGCATATTTTGTAAGCACCACAGAATTTTTCGATTGTGAGGAAAATGCTAATCACCAACCAAATTATCAACCACTACAGAAATGCCGCCAACGACAGAAATGACAACTACAATACAAATTTCAACCATCACTGACATACCAACCACAACCGAAATACCAACCACAACAGAAGTACTAACCACGACAAAAATACCAACCACAACAGAAATACCAACCACAACACAAACACCAACCACGACAAAAATACCAACCACAACCGAAATACCAACCACAACAGAAGTACTAACCACGACAAAATACCAACCACAAACAGACCACGACAAAAATACCAACCACAACAGAGATACCAACCACGACAGAAGTACCAACCACGACAGAAGTAATAACCACGACAGAAACACCAACCACAACAGAAACACCAACCACAACAGAAATACCAACCACGACAGAAGTACCAACAACGACAGAAACACCAACCACGACAGAAATACCAACCACAACAGAGATACCAACCACGACAGATACACCAACCACGACAGAAGTACCAACCACAACACCCATACCAACCACGACAGAAGTACCAACCACAACACCCATACCAACCACAACAGAAGTACCAACCACGACAGAAGTACCAACCACGACAGAAACACCAACCACGACAGAACCACAACAGAAGTACCACCACGACAGAAGACAGAAATACCAACCACAACACAAACACCAACCACAACAGAAGTACCAACCACAACAGAAGTACCAACCACAACAGAAGTACCAACTACGACAGAAACACCAACCACGACAGAAGTACCAACCACGACAGAAGTACCAACCACAACACCCATACCAACCACGACAGAAGTACCAACCACGACAGAAACACCAACCACAACAGAAATACCAACCACAACACCCATACCAACCACGACAGAAGACCAACCACAACATACCAAACCACGACAGAAGTACCAACCACCACCAAACAACAAGTACCAACACAACAGAAGTACCAACCACAACACCCATACCAACACAACAGAAGTACCAACCACAACCACACGTACAACCACAACACCCGTACCAACCACGACAGAAACACCAACCACAACCGAGATACCAACCACAACAGAAATACCAACCACAACAGAGTACAACCACGACAGAAGTACCAACCACAAACAGAAGACAGAAAGTACAACCACAACAGAAGTACCAACCACAACAGAAGTACCAACCACAACAGAAGTACCAACCACAACAGAAGTACCAACCACAACAGAAGTACCAACCACAACAGAAATACCAACCACAACAGAAGTAAGTACCAACCACAACAGAAAGTACCAACACAACCAGAAGTACCAACCACGACAGAAGTAGTACCAACCACAACAGAAGTACCAACCACAACAGAAGTACCAACCACAACAGAAGTACCAACCACAACAGTACCAACCACAACAGAAGTACCAACCACAACAGACACCAACCACAACAGAAGTACCAACCACGACAGAAGAAGATACCAACCACAACCAACCACGACAGAAGTACCAACCACAACAGAAGTACCAACCACGGTAGAAGTACCAACCACAACAGAAATACCAACCACAACAGAAGTACCAACCACGACAGAAGTACCAACCATGACAGAAATACCAACAGACACGCCACAACACCCATACCAACCACAATTACAACCACCCCTACCACCACCACCACC
>NW_020871923.1:320553-323053 GCF_003789085.1 Penaeus vannamei
ACGGTGATAATGAACCGTATTCATGCTGACAAATGTGGAAAGGTATGAAAGAGAACGGATATCTTCACAATGCAAGAGATGTATTTAACCGGTTTCGATTATATCTTCGTCAGAAATACATGTATTTCTGACAAAGATATAATCGAAACCGGTTAAATACATCTCTTATATTGTGAAGATATCCGTTCTCAATCATACCTTTCCACAAACGGTGATAATGATGAATGAACTAATAGAAACATAGAGTAGAAAATAAATAAGTACTTACATATATGAACAATCTTTTCGAGTTCCCATCTTTCCTGTTTCTCTTCACAACAAAGATAAAAGTAACTGTAAAAAGATTAAAAACAGTAATAATTACACAATGATTTTGATACTAATCGAGATAATAATAATGATTATGAAATAAGAGAAAGGGAGAGAGTTAAAGGTACTTGCAAAAAGGGTAAAAACAATAATAATTATACACAATGATTTTGACACCAATAGGGAAAATAACAATGATTAGAAAATTAGAATATGAGAGAGAAATTCATTAAGTTTTTGGATAATAAAAAATGAAAACAAAAACAACAACAGAGACAGTAATGATATGATGATAATGATAAGCTAACAGCAGTAGCACTGATGATAATGATTTTAAGAATAATGAATTAGAATGTCAATAACAGAGGTGATGATTATATATTGACAATGACATTGACAATAACAAAAAAATATATATATGAGTACTTAAAAATAGAAACAATCTTGGGATTCCCTTCTTTCCTGTTTCACTCTATGATGATGATTATAATAACTGTAAAAACAATACTAGATAAACGTATTGATTTTGATACCAATCCGGATAATGATAATGATAATGATTATATATACCATAAGAAAGAGAGAGAGAGAGAGAGAGAGAGAGAGAGAGAGAGAGAGAGAGAGAGAGAGAGAGAGAGAGAGAGAGAGAGAGAGAGAGAGAGAGAGAGAAGAGGAGAGAGAGAGAGAGAGAGAGATTGAGAAGAGGAGAGAGGGAGAGAGAGAGAAGAGAAAGAGAGAGATTATTGTTATCAATCATGTATGCATATTCTATGTTAATGTTGATTTGTTTACTTATAGTTTTATAGTAAAAACACAATTAACTGTTATAAAATCTTTGCCCTATTTGTTTTTATTATTTTTAATAATTGTTTTTATTGTGATAAATCCTTACTATTACTGTCATAGTTATGATCAACATTATCCTTTTCTTATCGGTAACAAAATCAATATCATTGTTATATCATTCTTATCATTGGTGGCATTTTCTTAATTGTTGCTACTTTTATTATCATTTTTAGAATATGTCATTATTGCAGTTATCATTACCAATATCATTATCATTATTATCACTGTTTTTGTTATTGATAATGAAAATAACAGTTTTATTATATTCATTATTATTATGCCAAAACTAATGTTTCTACGCGATTAGAATTCTCAATTATATAATTTTTAGAGTAATTACGAATTTTGATGTTATATGTGTTTCTTTAGTAAATTATTTCAGTCTTGCTCATGATGAATATAACTGTATGTATATATTGACATCAAGAATGTATAGGTTGTAATGTATTTTATTAGCAAAAAAGAACACTATAATAAATATAGTCTTAGTGTTAAAGATCCCTGTGTAGTTGATTGACAAGCGACAATCATCTATTTTTCGATCATTCGTGTAACATAACATTTTGTTGAGAAACATCTTTTATTTTCAGAAAAAAATGAATTAGTCTTTATGTGTCTATCCCTCTCAAACTTTCTTTTTATATATTATGTGTATCTCATTTTTTTCGTTTTCTTGATCTGTTTCTCTATCTCTCTCTCCACCCGCTCCTTTCTCTCTCTCTCTACCTGTGTGTATGTAACTCTCCCTCTTTGCTTACGATAGATACGATATAGTGTTGAAGAAGGATCTCATATGGACTGGATTTTATTGTTTCCGGTGGGAATGGATACTGTGTTCACTTTTATTTCCAATATCATTGTGTCCTTTTCAGCAAAATGAATCTGTGTCTGGAGTGTCTCTCTATTCAGTCCCTCTCTCATTACATCTCTTTTCTTTCCACTTCTCTATCCCCTCTCCCTCTCTGGCTCTCTCTCTCTCTCTCTCTCTCTCTCTCTCTCTCTCTCTCTCTCTCTCTCTCTCTCTCTCTCTCTCTCTCTTCTCTCTCTCTCTCTCTCTCTCTCTCTCTCTCTCTCTCTCTCTCTCTCTCTCTCTCTCTCTCTCTCTCTCTCTCTCTCTCCTCTCTCTCTCTCTCTCTCTCTCTCTCTCTCTCTCTCTCTCTCTCTCTCTCTCTCTCTCTCTCTCTCTCTCTCTCTCTCTCTCTCTCTCTCTCTCTCTCTCTCTCTCTCTCTCTCTCTCTCTCTCTCTCTCTCTCTCTCTCTCTCTCTCTCTCTCTCTCTCTCTCATGTTTCATCTTATTATGATATTTGTCTGGCTGGCTTTAACTCTTACTGTGTCCCATCTGTA
>NW_020871923.1:328053-335553 GCF_003789085.1 Penaeus vannamei
TGCATATGCTGTGTGTTATTTTGACATTTCTATGCTCTCCGAGAACTGTTATAATCTGTACTTTATAGTATCACTGAGCAAGGCTTGCCTGCCTTGGACAACGTGTTAAGCAGGGAACGGTACAGTTCTTGGCCTAACGGCAAGAATTCTTGGCCAAACGCTCCCCTGCTTAAAATGTATTGTTGTTTTTTATTATAATTCATTTTGATATTTTCATCTTTGTAAACCACTGTTGCTTATTCATGTTTGGGTGTATATATATTCTAATAATAGTATACATATGTGTGTGTGAGAGAGAGAGAGAGACAGAGAGAGAGACAGACAGACAGACAGACAGAGACAGAGAGAGTGAGTTTACGTGATGTATACAGTACACACCTATTTATGCAAAAGGACGTAAATGTTTATTTCATAACAGGTTAGTGACCGTTACATGAATACGAATAACATTACACAGAAGACACATGTCCTTTCCAATCAGATATTCCCAAAAACCGAAATATCATCGATGTATTCAATTACCGAATTAATGAAATACAAACATTTGTCTGTTGTTCTTAATTACTTTTGTGTGTTGTCCTCATTCGTGGGAAACACATGGTAATTTCAAAGGTTTGTAGTGGCCGAACCGCCTGTGGCACATATAAGATTAATAATTAAGAATTATTCGTTAATTTGAAATGTGTTTTGATATCACATCCTCATCAGAATTATTCGATCATCACTATAATCATCATCATTATCATTATTATTCACATCAATATTGTTATTATCATCATTGATGTTGTTACCGTCATTATTATCATTACTATTATCATTTTTACCATTATTATAATTATTAAATTCTTATCATTATAATTGTTATTGTTATCACTGTTATTGCCATTACTGTTATCAATATCAGTATTGTTTTTATTATTCACAGTATTAATAGTAGAAGTGGAAGGAGTATTTTCTCTTCTCTCTTCTTCTCTCTCTCTCTCTCTCTCTCTCTCTCTCTCTCTCTCTCTCTCTCTCTCTCTCTCTCTCTCTCTCTCTCTCTCTCTCTCTCTCTCTCTCTCTCTCTCTCTCTCTCTCTCTCTCTCTCTCTCTCTCTCTCTCTCTCTCTCTCTCTCTCTCTCTCTCTCTCTCTCTCCCAAACAAAACAAACCTTCAGACGCACCAATTATCCAAAACGCAAATGAATGTATACAATAGTGCATATGCAACGATTGCCCAAATCCCGTGTCATATAACTTTCCACAGTGGTATTAGAACCTCTTCCTCTATCACCAAGGCGACCAGATCCCACAACGGCAGAACGGGAAATGAAGGGAATAACAAATGAAACGCTGAAAGGGAAGGGAGTAATAACTGTAAATTTGATAATTCGAGGCAGAGTGAAAAACAGGATGTGAAAAGGGAATTGGATGGAATAGAACAAAGAAAGATGTGAAAAAGAATAGGAGCAAGAGATAGAGAAAGAGAAAAGAGGAAACGAAGAGAAGGTGGGAACTAGATCGACCGCGAAAAATAGAAAATAGGAAATTAAAACAATGTTAAAATCAGGCGAAACTAAACTAAATTGGCAACTTTACAGAACATGAAAAAACAAGTTAACAAGATCCTAAAATAAAATACCATAGAGGCTCAGATATTTAATCAAGAAACAAAATAGTTATAACAGTGAAAGTATAACAGTCCACCCTAAAAAATCCTCAGTTTAGGGACCAACAGAGGGCGTTGCTGCTCTCCCTGTCTCTTTTTTTTCTGTCCCACATTTAGGAAATTGTGCCTCCTTGCACATGTGACAGAACCCCGACATAAAAGCAAGCGATAAAAGAGAACATCCCTTGTCCTGGAAGTCTGTTTCCGAAAGTTTACAACAAAGGTTAGGGTGAGTCAGCGATGCCTGTTGATAGGCCTACACCTGCTGGGTCAGTATCGCGTTTGTAAGAGCCAATGTGTTTTAGCGAAAAACGACCTATGCATAAATGAAAAGTTCTGAAATACTGGATAATACGTAACGCTATAAGATGATAATTTTGTAAGCGGTTCTGTCTGGTACTAAAGTGACACAAGGACGTGTGTGTGTGTGTGTGTGTGTGTGTGTGTGTGTGTGTGTGTGTGTGTGTGTGTGTGTGTGTGTGTGTGTGTGTGTGTGTGTGTGTGTGTGTGTGTGTGTGTTGTCCTGTGTACTTTATTTGAGACAAAAAGTCACGTATATTTCTTAACTTTTAGTCCTAATATGTTGTACGGTGTTCATAACTTTTACTATGGCGAATGTATCTCGTTTAAAAGTTCAAAAAATAATTGCTGATACTGTTCCCCTGCGAATGTTAGTGTTCATAAAAAAAATGCATACAGCATGAAGGATCTATCTATTCATCGACCTGTATACATGTGTGTGTGCGTGTGTGTGTACTTTATGTTTCAAGCCCCTTTTCAACTGTTTTCGTGCAGAAAAAAATCTGACCATTAGTAACTCTCTGACTTTTCAAATTTCCACAACGAAAAGTACTGACAACAGAACAGGAAAAAACACAGAAAATATCAGAGACCAAAAAATAAAACATTTATATACAAAAGAGTTTAGATCTTGTTTTCCTCTTTTTTCCTCTTCTTCTTTTCCTTGTCTTCCTCCTTATTCTTATGCATTACAAAGAACAAACTTTCTCTCAAGTGTTTCGCGTCTCGAGCCCCTTGACCCGCAAAGTCACTAGCGAGAGAAACCAGAATCCACCGTACTTCCAGTTACCAATTTTGATTAAAGTTACTGGTCGCCATGAAGAAGGTATCTAATAGGAATTCCCTATCATTCCTCCAATTATCTTTATTGGTATTAGTCATTGCAAATTTTAAGGGTTAGTCTTACTATCATTATTATTATTATTATCAAAAGTACTTTATCATCAAAACTGAATATCATCATTAGAATGACCATTCCATTATCATTGTTGTTATTGCTATTGTTGTTATTACTGTTATTGTTGTCATTATCATTGTTATTGTATTCATTATCATTACTTTTAATATTGATATTGCTATTCTGATTATTATTATTATCGTTTTTTATTATTTGTATTGTTGTTATCATCATCATTATTATCATTACTATTATTATTATTGTCATTATGATTATTATTGTTATTATTTTTATCACTATTATCATTATTTTTTTTCATTATTACCATTATCATTATTATCATTATTACTATTATTACTATTACCACTGTTATCATTACTCTTATTATTATCATTATTATCAGCAGCAGCAGCAGTATCACCATCACCATCATCATTATCATTATTATTAGTAGTAGTTGGACCCTTTATGATTATCACTATAATTGTTATTATTATTACTATTATTTTCATTACAATTATTATGATTATTATTATCATATTTGTTGTTATTGTTATTATCATTATTATTATTAATATCGTCATTATTTTCCTTATTATTGACATTATCTTTATCAATACTATTTTTATCATTATTCTTATTATCATTGTTATGATGGTTGTTGTTCTTGTTTATATTTAAGATCATTGCCATTATCAGTATCACTAATTATGTTATTATTATGATCATTATCAGTATAATGATTCTTATTATCATCATTATTAACATCATTATTAGTATCATTATTATTATTATTATTATTATTATTATTATTATTATTATTATTATTATCATTATTATTTGATTATTATGATCATTATTATTATTATTGATGTTATCATTATCCTTATCATTAACATTTTTATTATTATTATCTTAATTATTACTATTATCTTTGTCATCTTTATCTTGATTATCATTACCATTACAGTTATATTCTTTATTATCATTATCGTCATTATTGGCATTTATATCATCATCATCATTATACTTTTATCGTTATCATTATTATCATATTGTTATTATTGTCATTGTATTACTATTATCATTGTCATTATCATTACGACTGCTATTATCATTATCATTATTATCATTCCTTTGATTATAGTTATTTCTATCAAAATTCTTGTTATTATTATCATTATTATTTTTATTAATATTTTCATTATTGTTAACATCATTGTTATTAACATACACTGAGCGGTGTATATATATATATATATATATATATATATATATATATATATATATATATATATATATATATATATATATATATACATACATACACACACACACACACACACACACACACACACACACACACACACACACACACACACACACACACACACACACACACACAGAAAAGAGCAACAAACACCAAGTAACGTTTCTTTACGTTTTCTTATTTTGAAAGATTATCAATATCACAGTATTTAGTGCTATAACTGACAGAGTAGATTATAATGATCAACTACAATCGGATGGTTTGTTTTAATGATTAATTCAAAGGGGGAATGTAATAAGCAGTTTTTATCATTACTTTTATTTTATTTTATCATTATTTTTATTATTTTATCAAAAATTATCATAATTTTTATTATTATTTTTATCATTATTAAAAATTGAGACGTTGCTTCATCTTGCACGCAGAGAGACGGACAGGTTGGGGAAGTGAGGCGCCGTCACACGCTGTCTAACGCTGGCTTTTGTTTATAAGAAATGATTATTTATTAGGTTTTTTTTTTTTTTTTTTTTGGGGGGGGGAGGCTGTCAATGATAATAATGATAATATTAATAGTAATAACAGTAATAATGCTCATAATGATAATGGTGGTGATGAGAATAACAATAATGTTGGGATTGCAGGTTATGTAAACCATTTGCTAATGAATTCATATAGTCGAACACTTTGATGGAATCTGCATTGGATCAATGAACGGATGGAGAGATAGGCACACCGACAGACAGGGAGAGGGAGAGAGAGAGAGAGAGAGAGAGAGAGAGAGAGAGAGAGAGTGTGTGAGAGAGAGAGCAGAGAAAATAATCAGACAAATAGACTGTTTTGTTCCGTACACGAATGTAAAGAGAGATTATGAGCACAGAACCCTTGACTTCCCCTCTCGTTACATGAAAAAGTTATCATGTTTAAAAGGAAAACACCTCTTTCCAAGTCCCCTGTTTTGACTAAGAGTTACTGCGTGTTACTCAAGGGAGAGGACGAGAGCAGAAAAGTAATGGGTATTTAAAGTTTTTTTTCACGTGTTAATGTATATATGCATAAGAATGTGTGTGTGTGTGTTTTGTGTGTATATGTGTTTGTGTGATTTTGTGCGTGTATGTATGTATGTTTGTGTGTGTGTCAGTGTGAGAGTATGTTTGTGTGATTTTATGCGTGTGTGTCTGTGTGAGTGTGTGTGTAGGTGGGTGGTGGGTTGTTGTTTTATGCGTGTGTGTGTGTGTTTGTGTCTGTGTGAGTGTGTGTAAGTGTGTGTGTGGGTGGGTGAATGTAGGTGTGTTTGTGTGATTTTATGCCTGGGTGTGTATTTGTGTGCCTGTGTCTATATGCATGTTTGAGTGTGTATGTCTGAAAGAAGCAACATTATTGAGAATGCTTCTTGCTTTCGAACCCAGTGATGAACAGAAGTTACCACACCGAGTGATAAAATGATTCAGAAGGCCTATGTGCTCTGGCAGTTGTTCTCAGAGCTTTGCAACTAATGTTTTTTGTTGTTGTTGTTGTTGTCATTGTTCATGTTGTTGGTAGTTGGGATGGTCTTGTCTATTTAATTTTCTTTTTTTAAGTATATGTCTCTGCATGCTAATCCACGTTGTAGTATGAAAACGACTTTTGAAGCATTTGTTTTGCTGTTATAGTGGCGCTAGTAGACCGTTCATCGATTTCTTAGTTATTCTTTACTGGGTAGACAGATTGATATAGATAGTATACATAGAATAGGAGAGAGAGAGAGAGAGAGAGAGAGAGAGAGAGAGAGAGAAGAGAGAGAGAGAGAGAGAGAGAGCGCACACGGACATACACACACACACACACACACACACAGAAACTGAGAGAGAGAGATAACATGTAAGTGAAAGAGAGAGATCAGTAAGTGAATGAGAAAGAGAGGGAGATAATAAGTAAATAATAAGAGAAAAGGGGAGAGAGAAACACATAAACACATGCACGCATAATTATTCAAATAGGTTGACAGAATTAGAACANAACAGACCGAAATACAGACCAAACATCCAGAAATAATAACAAGTAAAAAAAAAGAAAACAGGGAGACGGACGAGCGAGCTGAGATCACCGCTGACTTATCTTTCACAAGACTTGGACAGAACTTTCGCGGTCACCTTCTCTCTATCAAGGTTAATGATGGCAATGTGAGTCGTCATTACTACTGCGCTTCTGTGTTACTTTTAGGAGACGCGTAATATCTGGTTGCTCCGGTTGTCTTTGTGTGTGTAAGATCCTTTTTATTGTTTTATTATCGTTATCGTTTATTGTTATTTTTCTTTTTGGAGTTTATGCTTTTTAAGGCTGATTTTTTATTTTGTTTTATTGTGGCGTAATGGCATACATATCATAGACACACACTCAACGTTTGCATGTGTGTGTGTACATATATATATCTATATCTATCTATCTATCTATCTGTATATATATTATATATCATATAGTATGTTGTGTGATATGTGTGTGTGTGCTGTGTTGTGTGTTGTGTGTGTGTGTGTGTGTGTGTGTGTGTGTGTGTGTGCGTGTCTGTGTGTTGTGGGTATGTGTGTGTGTGTGTGTGTGTGTGTGTGTGTGTATGTATATTAATTATATATATGTATATATATATATATATATATATATATATATATATATAAATATATATATATATATATATATATATAGGGGCCAGCATACAGGGTACGCATGCAGCCGGAGATCCGGAAGCTAACGGTCTAACCCGGCCTCTCATACAGATCCAAAATCTTTCATAAAAAGATTCCGTTGTTATCTTTGCCAGAGAGATTTAGAAATAAAAACCTGATCGTAAAATGTCAATAAATAACTCCATGAATGCATAATCTAATTATCCATTTACGTAATCTAATTATCCATAGTTATTCAATTATCCATAAACACCAGACTACCAAATCCGAGTTAAATAAATCCACGTCCTTAACATGCAAGAAACCCGATGAAGACGCTGGCACAAAGATCCCTAACTGTCGGGAAATAAAATGGCTTCTGCTTTCCCAGTCATTTGCTATTGGCTCCACGCACCACTAGCACGTGTCGTCCCGAGCCTGTGTCTCCCCAAAAGGCATATAAGAAAGGAAACCAAGGATATTTACCTCTGTCGACAGATAGACGCTAAGCAAAGATAGGCCGTAACTGCAAGCGACAGGGAGACAGTGGTTCGACTGGTATCTTATGGAGGAGGAACTTCTTGCCAAGGGAATGGGCGGAGGGAGGGAAGGAATGGGCGGAGGGAGGGAAGGAATGGGCGGAGGGAGGGACGCAGTATTGGGGATTTGTGTGAACAGTTGTTTTGCGGAGGAACATGTTCATGGTAAGTTTTGGGGAAGATTTTTGTAATTGGTGGTTTCGGGTGGAT
>NW_020871923.1:343053-345553 GCF_003789085.1 Penaeus vannamei
TCTCTCTCTCTCTCTTTTCTGTTAATTTTCCCTTGATTTCGTATTTTTCTGGATGTTTACTGGCATGCGTGTTTGCTATCTTTCTGTTTCTTTCTCTCTTTTCTCTCTTTGTTTACGTCTTTCTCTTTCCTTCTCTTTCTTATTTTCTTTTTCTCTTTCTCTCTCTCTCTTCCCTCTTCCCTTTCCTTCTTTCTTTTTTTTTCTTCCTTCTCTTTCCTTTTTCCTTTCCCTTTCTCTTCCTCTTATTCTCTCTCTTTCTCTATCTCTTCCTCCTATTCTCTTTCTCTCTCTTTCTTTCTCTTTCTCTTTCTCTTATTCTCTTTCCCTCTCCCTTATTCTCTTTCTCTCTCTCTTATTCTCTTTCCCTCTCTCTTATTCTCTTTCTTTCTCTCTTAATTCTTATTATTCTCTCTCCCTCTCACTTAATTCTTATTATCCTCTATTTCTTTCTCTCTTTTTTAAAACTCCACCACAGCGAATAGAGCAGGAAAATGTCCCACGCCCACTAAATGCAATTGCAACAGCAACGGCAGATTCAGCATAACATTACTAATTAATATCTGTCCCTAAAATTTTATTCATACGGATAACAACTCTCACACGAAAATAACGTATCAATAAAAAGCTGGTCTGCATTTCGTATTTCAAAAGGGAGGACAGGGACTATATGTTGTGAATCTCTTTTTAGGTTTTTGGATAATGTTTTATGGGAAGAGGTACGTTGATGATGATGATGATGATGATTTTTGATAATGACTTGGTGATGATGATGATGGTGATGATGATTATGATGTTGATGTTGATTTGATTTTGATATGGTGACGATGATGATGATATTGATGATGGTTTGATGATGATGATGGTATTTGATGATGATGATGATGATTTGAATGATTGATGAGGAGGAGGAGAGGAAAATGATAATGATAGTGTGGTTAATAAAATTATAGAAAATAATGAAAAAAGTATAGTGAAAATAATAATAATAAAAAATAATGGAGATATGAATGGCATATTAACAACAGCTGCCGCCGACGAGGACGCATAGCCTTCTCCACCCGTCGTTTCCAGCCACGAGGGGCCCTCTTGGCGATCCGTCTTCCTCACAGGAGATGAGTCGATTCCCTTAAACCACAACCATTTTATTTGGCAGCTTATTATCATCACTACCAAATCGGCAATCCTTGAATGCTTAGTACTTAAGACACATGAAAAACATACCTTAATTTCATTTTAAAATTCCTACCAAGGAACCCCTGATCTCTCCTCTTATTCCTCATACATCTGTAGTTTCCAAACCCTTCATTATCCTCTCTTTTGGCTTCTCAACCTTCCCAAAAGTTACAGGCTGATATAGACAGCACAATCCTCCATGTAAATTTGTCTGTCTTTCTATTCATGGTTATACGTAAGACTGAGGTGCCGCGGGGTCCCACAAATATCAATTAATTTTTTTGTTTGTTTATTTGTTTGTTAACTTTGTGTGTGTGTGTGAATCGATGGATAATTTCCTGTAATTGGCCCTTCTTTCCTGGATATTAATAGAGAGTTTACATTTTTATAGAAGACAAGTAGGTCCGTTGAAGGAGAAATATATAGAGCGAAAGAAGGTTTGTATGTGTGGATAGTAGATAAGAAGGTAGATAGATATTTGGGCGTTTGCAGTTACTAATACATGAAAGAAATGATAGATTGATAAAAAGAAGGATAGATCGATAAAAAGAAGGATAGATAGATATTTAGACAAACAGATAAATAGATAGGTGTGTAGATGGAGTAATTAATAAACGGCAAAATGTAAAGGAAATATACGTATAGACGAATAGGAATAATTGTACTACACATCTACGTGTTTTTGAGTGTCATTGTATGTATCTGCATGTGTATGCTCATGTGCGTATGTGCACGCATGTCTGTTATGTGTACTTGTTCTTAAGAAGGAGTAACCACACAAAAAAAAGAACACTAAAGAAAGAAAAAGAAATATCGAGAAAAAGATAGAGAATCAGCAGGACTGTAAAGAAAAAGAGTGTAAAGAAAATAGAGGAAAGAAGAGGAGGAAGAAGAGAAAGGAAGGAGAAACTCGACTTAACTGCATTTAATAATTAACCAGAAGCATTCACACTCGCGGTCCTCAGGTAACGCCAGGTAATTTGGCTGATGACGGAAAATTCAATTTCTGGCGTGGGGCTTCCGCTGACTTTTGATGATTTGGAAATAATACTTTTCCAACGGTATTGATGATGTCTGCACTCACACGCACACACACACACACACACATACACTACACACAAATACACATAAACACACACACAAATACACATAAACACACACACACACACACACACACATACAAATACACATAAACAGACACACACACACACAAATACACATAAATACACACACACATATACAATACACACAAACACACACAAATACACACACACAAGCACACATAAACACACACAAACACACACACACACAACACATAAACACACAC
>NW_020871923.1:350553-361122 GCF_003789085.1 Penaeus vannamei
TAGTAATGTAACTGTTTTTTGTGATGTAGTGATGTAATTCATTTTTTTAAGTAAGTGATGTAATTCAGTTTTTTTTTTTGATGTATTTTTTTTTAAGTAAGTGTAATTCTTCTTTTTAAGTAAGTGATGTAATTCAGTTTTAAGTCGGTTTTCTCCATGTAATTCAGTACAGTGTAATGAACAATGCACTTCCACTTCCACGTTTACTATATTTTGTTTCATTACACGTATGAAAGTACGAATGAATGAATCATGTATGTCTTTTTATTCATGATTGTATGTATGTATGAACATGTCCATATATGTATATTTATGTAACATATCTATATTTAGATTAAGCGTTTTTTCAATTTTACATTCATAGAACGTACAGACTGTATATATTAATTCTTTTGGTTCCACATGCGGTTCTGTGGGGGCTATCATACACATGTATCTATAAGCATATCTCTCTCTATGTGCATGTGTGTGTGTGTGTGTGTGTGTGGTGTGTTGTATGTGTGTGTATAATATATATATATATATATATATATATATATATATATATATATATATATATATATATATATAATATATATATTATAATATATAATATATATGTATAATATATATATATATATATATATATTATAATATATAAATATATATTATATATATATATATATAGTGTATATATATATATATATATATATATATATATATTATATATATATATATATATATATATAATTATATATATATATATATATATATGTAATATATATTATATGACATATATATATATATATGTGTGTGTGGTGTGGCTGTGTTTTAGGTGTATGTGTGTTTGTATGTATGTATGTATGTCCGTGCGTATGTGTTCGTGTAATCTATCTCCGTTTCTCTCTCCTTAACTCGCTTCCTGTCAACAAGTCTCATCTTCCCAACAGATTGTACATTGACAACGAAGAACAATATAAATAAGTGCCCCCTCAAAACCCATCCAAAACCCATTAGCTTTGTGATCGTTATAGAAAACGCAGCAAAACTCACGCCCACTCTTGACAACAGCCACTCCGGCACGAACTAAAAAGCCGTAAAGCCGAAAATGACGAAGAAACGCATCAGGGAAGCGCCTTTACTGCTCTTCTTTCACCCCATCACTCGACCTTTTCCGAGGTTATCGATCGCTCATTCGTGTAAATAGAGATAAATCATCGTACAAATGTCTAAACAAATGAGTAAATAAAACGATGTAGTATTTACGTTTTATTTAGTCTTGTTTTGTATTTTCCGAGTGTGATTTATTGGCGATGGCAGCGGGGTTATAGTGTGTACACATTGGTAGTGTGTGTGTGTGCGTGTGCGTGTGTGTGTCGTGTGTGGTGTGTTGTGTGTGCGTGTGTGTGTCTGTGTGTATGCGTGTGATGTGTGCGTGTGTGTGTCTGTGTATGCGTGTGTGTGTGTGTCTGTATGTATGCGCGTGATGTGTGCGTGTGTGTGTCTGTGTGTATGCGCGTGTGTGTGTGCGTGTGTGTATGTGCATGTGCTCGCCTGTGCGCGTGTGCGTGGCCTACTCTTCCTCGGTGAAATTGCAAAAAAATAAAAATGACGGCGCTATTGCGAATTTTAATAGTTATCGCCGACGATTAGGAAGCAATTTGGCCTCCTGAAATGACGTCAGCTGATCGACGGGAAAACTCTCCGTAAATGTGGCGCCATTTTTAAAAGTAAATAAAACAAACCGCTGAAAAATTCACTATGAAATGATTAATAGTATTCTTTTCTTGTTATTATTCCTTGGATTAACGGAAAAATAAAAGTTTATTCCACTCCAAAGAAAAATCTGCAACAATACAAGAACAGATGAAAAAAAAAAATTCTCTCTGATAGGACGGAAGCCAAAGCCATTCGAAACCAATCGAACGCAGCCAGAAAAAATAACACGGGGGGGAAAAACCGCGGAAAACCCTTTATTTCCGCTGACGTGCCTTTTCGTCTCGTGGTGTCAGCGCCGTCAGCCGACTAGACAGCGAGGTTTTCAAAGGGAACGCCACACTCAACGACACGTTAAACATCTCGACAAGAAATGTTTAAAGAGCATTTTTCGTGTCCTGACGAGCGGCCACTTCGATCGCGGGCTGTGGCGACGGCTTCGGCGATCAAATGCACGGAGGGAGGTGAAGGGAACGGAGGTCGTGACCCGGATGGTGGGGGAGACAGAGAAGAGAAAGAGAGAAAGAGAAAGAAAGAAAGAAAGAGAGAGAGAGAAAGAAAGAAAGAAAGAAAGAGAGACAGAGAAGAGAGAGAAAGAGAAAGAATGAAAGAAGAAGAGAGAGAGAGAAAGAGAAAGAAAGAAAGAAAGAGAGACAGAGAAGAGAGAGAAAGAGAAAGAAAGAGAGAGAGGAAAGGGAGAAAGAAAGAGAGAGAGACAAAGAAAGAAGAAGAGGGGGGGGGGGGGGGGGAGGTAGGTTGGGGGGGGGTGGACGGGTAGTAGGGGTATTGGGGGGGAATTGCGTGTGTGGAGGGAGGGGGGGGGGGGTTGTATGTGGACGTATGTGTGCGTGTTGGAGAGACAGACAGACAGACAGACAGAGAAAGCGACAGAAGTAGAGAAAGGCCGATACAAAAAGAGAAACAAAAAGGAAAAAGAAGAGAGAAAGAGAAAGACAAGAAGACAAAAAAAAAAAAAAAAAGACAGAGAGAGAGAGCAAGAGAAAATGAAAAGTTCTCTGGTCTGCAAAGATATCAATAACTGGCAACCGAATGCCAATGCAACTTCGCGAAAAAAATGCAATGACTTTAAACATATTTTCCCTTTATCATTATTACCATTATTTATTCTTATCATTAGAAGAAGGAGAGCGAATAAGCGAGAAGAGAGAGACACAGAGAGAGAGGAGAGAGAGAAGAGAGAGAGAAAGAAAAAAGAAAGAGGGGGGGGGGAGGGAGAGACAGAGAAGAGAGAGAAAGAGAGAGAGTGAGAAAGAGAGAGAGAGAGAGGAGAGAGAGAGAGAGAGAGAGAGAGAGAGAGAGAGAGAGAGAGAGAGAGAGAGAGAGAGAGAGAGAGAGAGAGGGAGAGAGAGAGACTGAAAGAGAGAGAGAGAGAGAAGAGAGAGAGAGAGAGAGAGAAGAGAGAGAAAGAAAGAGAGAGAGGGGGGGGGAGAGACAGAGAAGAGAAGAGAAAGAGAAAGAAAGAAAGAAAAAGAAGAGAGAGGCGGGGAGGGAGAGACAGAGAGAAAAAGAGACAAAAGAAGAGAGCGAAAGAGAAAGAGAAAGAAAGAGAGAAGACGACGACAGGCTTCCCACGAGTCGAAATTCGCAATTCGTGACTAGAAAGACAAAAAAAAAAAAAAAAAAAAAAAAAAAAAATGACATGCAGCCGCGCTTTCTGCAAATCCAAAATAGCGAACCGAAGACCGGACTGACGTTGAGTAAGAAAGAGCATCGCAAAATAATAATAATAATAATAAATAATGATAATAATAAATAATAATAAAGTGAGTAAGAAAGAGCATCACAATAATAATAATAATAATAATAATAATAAAATAATAATAATAAATAATAATAATAATAATAATAATAATATAATAATAATAATAATAATAATAATGATAAAGTGAGTAAGAAAGAGCATCACAAAATAATATAAATAATAATAATAATAATAATAATAATAATAATAATAATAAAGTGAGTAAGAAAGAGCATCACAAAATTAATAATAATAATAATAATAATAATAATAATAAAATAATAATAAAATAATATAATAATAATATTAATATAATAATAATAATAATAATAATAATAATAATAATAATAATAATAAATTAATAATAATAATAATGATAATAATAATAATATAAAGTGAGTAAGAAAGAGAGCATCACAATAATAAATAATAATAATATAATAATAATGAATAATAATAATAAAGTGAGTAAGAAAGCAATCGCAAAAATAATAATAATAATAAAGAAGAATCAAGAGAAGGACAATAGTTTGAGCGATTAGACTTATATCATATCAATAGATAGACGGATTAATAGAGCATCGCAAAATAATAATAATAATAATAATAATAATAATAATAATAATAATAATAATAATAATATAATAATAATAAAATAATAGTAATAAAGAAGATTTAGAGAAGGACAATTGCTTGAGCGATTAGACTTACACATATAAATAGATTGACGGATGATAGGAAGATAGATCGCCTGATAGATGATAGATCGCCTGATATAGATAGAGATGATCGCCTCATAGATAGATAGATACATAGACCTGATCGCCTGATAGATAGATAGATCGATAGATAGATAGATCGACTGATAGATAGATAGATCGCCTCATAGATAGATAGATCGACTGATAGATAGATAGATCGCCCATAGATAGATAGATCATAGATCGCCTATAGATAGATGATCAGATCATAGATAGATAGATCATAGATAGACTCAGATAGATAGATCGCCTGATAGATAGATATGATAGATAGATAGATCGCCTCATAGATAGATAGATCGCCTCAATAGATAGATAGATCTGATAGATAGATAGATCGCCCGATAGATAGAATAGATCGCCTTAATAGATAGATAGATCGCCTCATAGATAGATTGATCGACTGATAGATAGATAGATCGCCTCATAGATAGATAGATAAATGTGTAATTAGATGGATAGACGAATAAATATATCAATAAGAACCTCTATATAATGAAGAATTAGAAAGATTCGCTATTAAGAGTTTTGACAAAGATTGTTAGAAAGATTAGCTATTGAATCATAGTAGTTAATGTTAAAAAGATTGGGAGATTGGTTGGAATCATGGCAAGGACTGTTAAAAAATAGATAAATAAAAAAATATATATTGTAATATTGTAATGACTGTTTGAGTAATTATGGGACAGACATACATTATGGTAATTATTTAATAATTGTTTTTGTGTTATTTGTAAATACCTAGAAAGCCTGAAAGAATAATTAAATTGATGTAATGATTATCAGAGTAATTCCAGTTCCGTAGAAGGTAAGAAAATCTGTTGAATAACAAGAAAGACAAAGAAATTTTTAAAACATGGAAAATAATGATAAGTGAAACTGGAAGAAAGTAATATATAAAAAAAAATGCAAAGACGAAGAAAAAAATCGTATATCGAGAAAGGGGGAGAAAGAAAAAAGAATTAAACGAAATGAAAGAAAAAAAAAAAAACAAAAAAAAAAGAGTAAATACAAAAAAAATGAAATAGGAGAAAACATGTGAAAACGTCGAAATGAAGGAAAGAAAACAATTAAAAGATACGAAATACAAGAACGAAAAATAAATAGAAAACAACGAAAAAGACAAAGAGAAAATAGAAAAAATGCGAAATAAAAGAAAAAAATAGAAAAAGACAAAATGAAAAGGGGGAAAATTAACAATACGAAGTGAAAGAACGAAAAAATTGGAAAAAGATGAAACGAAAAACAACAACAAAAAAAAAAAAAATGGAAAAGACAAAATGAAGAAAAGAGTTGGATTTATCAGATAACACGTACACACACAGGCACACACACACTCACACACTCACACACAGACACATACACATGCACACACATACACACACGCACATGCACACACATACACACACGCACATGCACACACATACACACACAACGCAGATGCACACACACACACACACACACTCACACACACACACACACACACACACACACACACACACACACACATACACACACGCACACACACACATAACACACACGCACAGATGCACACACACACACACACACACACACACACACACACACACACACACACACACATACACACGCACACATACACACACGCACATGCACACACACACATACATGGACTCTTCCTTTCCAAAATGGAAGAATAAACCGAAATCAAAAAGTTTTAGAATTTCCTAAGTCCGAGAACAACGAAAAAATGTATATAATGTTACGTAAGATCATGAGATATGATATACTAAAATTATATTATTTTATTCACATATATACAGGGCTTATGTAACTTAATCCACAAATAAGATCACTCAACTCAAAGATAATCGTATCGAATCCACACATAAGATTGCATTTAATAAAAAAAAATAGAAATTAAAAAAAATAAAAAAATAAAAAATATCATCACGTATAATCCACTTATGAAAAGATGAAACAACTTAACCCACACAGGTGATTATACGACCCAATCCACATGTTAAATGGGAGAAGCTTTTCCACGTGTGATATGCAGATGTCCTTCCCCTTCTCTGTCACTATTGAAACATCTTTCTTTTGATGTTTAAGTAGAAAAAAAGTGTGTCAGACCCGTGGAGTTATCTTATGAATATACAAAAGGGGAATGACTGTGCTTATGTAGGGGAACTGTGCAGCACTTGGTTAATGCTGAGTCATGCTGTTTGTGTTGTAAAATTTACCTGGTGTTGATATGTACCTGTGTTTATTAGTGTGGACGGGTGTGTGTATGTTCGGATGCATATAAAGAAAAGTTTATATAGTGTATTATGTGTTGGTTTTAGTGTGTGTGTGTGTGTGTGTGTGTGTGTGTGTGTGTGTGTGTGTGTGTGTGTGTGTGTGTGTGGTGTGTGTGTGTGTGTGTGTGTGTATCTAGCTCTCATTCTCTCTTTGTGCGTGTTTGTTTATGTGTATATATGTAAGTGTGTTTGTTTTATATATAAAAAAATGTAAATACATATATACTTATTGTCTATGGAAACGCAGCATCCGTGTGATTTTCAACCATGGTTGCTGAACAGGAATCGTAATTTCAAAAAAATAACAAAAACAATTAATTATTCATTATTGTCCTTGTGCCGTATGCCTGGCAAACTGTTTCGGAACTAGGCACTGCTTTAGCAATTGAAGCAATTAAGTGAGACAAAATAAGAGTATGTGTCTATATATAGGTGTGTGTGTGCGTTTGTGTGTGTGTGTGCCGTGTGTGTGTGTTGTGTGTGTGTGTGTGTGTGTGTGTGTGTGTGTGTGTGTGTGTGTGTGTGTGTGTGTGTGTGTGTGTGTGTGTGTGTGTGTGTGTTGTGTGTGTGTGTGTGTGTGTGTGTGTGTGTGTTGTGTGTGTGTGTGTAAAGTAAAATTGTAAATTGGAAGACTGCACAATCACCACGACCAATATATCACACGTCTTGTACTCTTGTCTTGGAAGCCACTCAAAAAATCTGAAATTATTATTATTATTATTGTTGGTTTTAGTATTTTCATTAATAATGTTATTCTCATGATTTTATTGATATTTTTAGTGTGATTATTTTCAGTGCTATTACAGCAACACATATAATATATTATATATATATATATATATATATATATATATATATATATATATATATATATATATATATATTATATATATATTATATATTATATATATATATATATATGTACTATAATTACTCACTATTACCAACAAAAACCATATAGAAAAGATTTTCACAATTATTGATATCTTAAAAATATGTAATACCTTTATTCACGTCCTTGATAAAATGAAAACAGAGTATAAATGTCTTGCAAATATTCTATTGCAAATATTATAAGCACTGCAGGTCAGTATCATACTTATTAAGTAATAGCTAACAATGTTAAAGTAAAAAAAAAAAATAGTATGATTATACAATGTTGCGGAAATACCTAAATTCATATCCCTAAATTTATAAAATATGAATAACATTTTTATATATATTTTACACACGAATCGAAATAACGCTCATAATTAATGCACTTATACGCGTGCATGATAACCAAAGGCAAAAATAATATAATGTGAAAAAACACTTACACACATCACACACGGACAAAAATGATAAAACACTGAAACATAAGAATATATATATATATATATATATATATATATATATATATATATATATATATAATATATATATATATATATATAATATATATTATATATATATATATATATATTATTTTTTTTTATTTTTTTTTCTTTTTTTTTTCTTTACATGTCGATCAATAATAATAATAATAACAGTACTACAACAGCTTTAGTAATACTGATGATGATGATGATAAAAGTGTTGATGATCATATTAATAATGATTTTATTCATGATAACAATATTAATGTTAATTATGATAATAATAATGATAATGTTAATGGTAACGATAACATTAATAATAGCAATAACAATGATAATGATGATGATATTAACAACAATAATAATAATCATAAAGATATCAATAACAACAACGATAATAACAACAAGATAAAATAAATGTAATGATGATAATAACAATGATAATCATAATAATAATAATATTGATAACAACGATAATAATAATAATAACAATAGTTGTTTTACTATTGTTATTATCATGATCATTATCATTATCATCATTATTATTGTTATTGTTATTATAATGATAATGTTAATAATAACAAAAACAATAGATGATAATGAAATAATAATACGGATGATTATGATAATGATAATAAATGTTACTACTATTAATATTTTCATTATTGTTATTATTATTTTCATCATTATTATTATAAGAAGAAAAAATATGAGATTAATAATTAACACGATAATGGTAATGATAATGATGGAGAGGTAGATAATGATAATGAGTATAATAATAATGATAATAATTGCAGCAATATTGATAATAATAATGAAGAGGTAGAAATTAATTATTATAATAATGATAATACCCTAATGATAATTGTAATAATAATGATAATAATAATGATAATAATAAGAAGAATGATAAGTATAATGATAAGTATAATGATAATGATACTGATAAAAAATAATAATATATATAATGCAATGATTATGATAATTGTAACAATTACCATTACTATTATCATAATCATTATTTTCATTATTATCATTTTGATTATGATTAAAATAATGATATTAACAATAATGATGACAATATGATAATAGCAATGTTGATGATATTGATAAATTATAGCAATGATGATAATGGTAACAATGATGATAACAATAAACAATAAAGATTGTAATAATGATGAATAATAATATTCATGATAATAATAAATAATGGTAATAATTACAGTAATAATAATGATGATGATGATAATAATAATAATGATAATAGTAATACTAGCAATAATCATAATAATTATGATAATAATGGCGGAAAAAAAATAAAAACAACAATAGCAATAATACAAAAACATTGAAACTTAAAATAAGGAAACCAAAAAACTTAGAGAACAGAAATAGAAAAAAAAAAATCAACACAGTACTTACCTCGCCACATCAGCGCCACCCATAGAAATTGACCTCGTTTGACCTCACTTTAAAACTCGACCTGCTTCGGGTATTTCACTTTCGTTAATGGTGTGAACGTTATAAAAATGCAGTAAACAAGCCTGACCTTGACTTCGGCACGAGCAGAAAATCTTTTGAGGCGAAAAGGACTGGATATAACGACGGCATTTCGACTTTATTGCACTCCTAGCTTCACCTCTTGACCTGACCTACTTTCCGTTTGATGTAAGAGAGTGTGGTTTGAGATGGTTGCCCTTTTTTTTTTTTTTTTTTTTTTTTTTTTTTTTTTTTTTTTTTTTTTTTTAGATCGTATGTATATGTATTATGTGCGTGCTTGTGTGTGTGTGTGTGTGAGGGATGTTGTCGATGTGTGTGTATTGTGTGAATGTGAGGGATGCTGTTGTGTGTGTGTAAGTGCGTGTGTGTGTGTGTTTGTATATGTGTGTGTGTGTTTTTATGTGTGTGTGTGTGTGTGTGTGTGTGTGTGTGTGTGTGTGTGTTTGTATGTATGTGTTTGTGTGTGTATGTGCGCGCGTGTGTGTGTGTGTGTGTGTGTGTGTTTCTGTGTGTGTGTGTATGAGTGTGTATCTGTGTGCATTTCATCATCATATTCTACTTCCTTTCTCCCCCTTCTTATGTACACCAGTGTACATAAGTGTATATCTACAAGCCTCTCCGTAGAAGTGTGTACATATACGTGTACATTTCCCCTCTTCGTTTTGTTTTCGTGTACGTATATTTGTGTATACGAGTGTACGAATGTTCCATAACCCTTAGGAATATTGTGCTGTCGATCCTTGCAACACTGCAGACCTAAATGGCTTAAATAAATCACAGTTAGATGTTGCAATACATTCTGCGTGTGTAACAGTTATTCCGATTTTGGTAACTGGCAACCGGTAGTTTCATCTAAGCCAGAAATCTATTTATTAAGACGCCGGTAGAATGATTAATTTACGGGGAATTAACAGTGATTGATAGGACACATTTCTCTCACGAAAATGCAAATGCTATTGCAATTAGTATCCTCGTTATCATTAACTTATTACCATCAGTAATAGCACACTCATTAATATCATCTTCATCAACATCAGCAACATGTTTTCTATAATTATTACCATCATCATCATCATCACCATCATCAGCATTGTCATTATTATTATCATCAACCACCATCATTATCATTATCACCATCAAGATCATAACCATCACCATCATCAACATTATCATCATTATCATATTCATCACTATTTACTATACCACCCTTT
>NW_020871923.1:362453-364953 GCF_003789085.1 Penaeus vannamei
TATATATATATAATATATATTATCATACTAATATGTACTATATATATATATATATATATATATATATATATATATATATAATATATATATATATATATATATATATATATAGTATAGTATTTGATAATTTTCATGTATTTATATTTATATCTATACTGACACAAACGTACAGAATGATAGTGAAAATTATGATAATAATGGTAATCATTAAAGCAATATCAACTATCACAATGTTAATAGTAATGATAATGATAATGATTATGTAAATAATTATTATGATGATATTATTAATGATAATGATAATGATAAAAGTAATAATGATAATAATATCAATATAAATAATAGCAATAATTATGAAAATAATAACAATATATGTTGTAGTGGTGATGATAATAATAATAATAATAATAATAATAGATTAAGCTAAATATTATGGTAATGATATCAGAAATGATAATTATGATAATAATAAAAATGTTAATAAGAATTCTAAACATATCAATAATATTCGAAAATTTCGATTATAAGTTATCATTTTCAAAATATTAATGATAAGATTAAGCATTTCCATTACCATTATTTTTGTTCCCTTTACTGACTGCATGTGGCTCATTCTTCTCTTAACCATCATTAATGAGTATTATCACCCTGTAACTTATTATATGTATCTATCAATGACAGGATCCTTGGTACTATCACAGTTATCACAAATATTACTGGTGTCATTAGTATCGAGTGTCTATATATATCTATCAATTGTTATACCCTTTATTATTATCATTTTGTCAAGGATATTATAGTTTTTATTAGTTTCATTATCATCTTCGTCATCGTGAACTCTTTAATATTACTTCTTTTAATTTTATTAATATCATCATAAGTAAAACGTTATAATAACACCTTCCTCCTTTGTAATAGTAGTATTTTCAATAATGATAATAATGAAAATAACAATGGCTATAAAAAATAATGACAATAATGATAATAATGATAATGATAATGACAATAGTAATAATAATAATAATAATAATAATAATAATAATAATAATAATAATACCAATAATAATAATAATAATAATAATAATAAATATAATAATAATAATAATAATAATAATAATAATAATAATAATAATAATAATAATAATAATAATAATAATAAATATAATAAATAATAAATAATAAATAATAATAATAATAATAATAATAATAATAATAACAATAATAATAATAATAACAGTGATAATGATAATGATAACAACAATTATAATGATAATATAAATGATGATTATAATAATAACAATAATTACTCTGATAATGATATTAGTAACAATAATAAATGATGATAGTAATAATGATAATAATAATGATAATAATACAACTATTACTAATAATAATGCTACTACTACTACTATTCCTACTACTGATAAGGATAATAATAGTAACAGTATTAATAATGAATAACAATAGTAATAACGATAATGACGATTATAATTATGATAAAAATAATAATATTAATGGTAATGAAAATAATAATGATAACAATGATAACAATAATGATCATGATAATCATAATGATGATAACGATATCAATAATAATAATGACAATAATAATAGAGTAAACAGCAACTACAACAATAGTTGCAATAAGAACAGGAAGAAGTATATTTACGATAATTCACATTCCTCGAACTCCAAAGCTAATATAAACATACACATCTTTTCGAAATACGAACCAACATTCAGACTAAAGCAAATCTCCTTTAACGTTTACCAATTAAACTCACATATCTAATTCTCCAAACAAAAACGTTCCGACCAAAAAAAAAAATGATAATATATATATACGGAAATATTCAAAGAAGGAAGAAGAAAATGATAATAATAAATTGAATGAGAGGTTAAAAGTGCTTGCGTGGGAAAGTGTCGAGCGGGAAGAGCAAGTTTACAGCGGGATGCGCAATAGTGTTCACTCATAATGCGCCTAATCAATACGTGAACGACGGATGCTCTGGCGTGATCATTACCGGGCAAAATGAGGAAGCGAAAAAAAAGGGGAGGTGGGGGGGGGGGGTGCCAGGGGTGGAGAGGGTTGGGGGGGAGGTGGGTGGGGGGGTGCCAGGGGTGGAGAGGGATGGAGAGATGGGGGGGTGCCAGGGGTGGAGAGGGTTGGGGGGAGGTAGGGGGGGGAGGCAGAGAGGCGTATCTCCTCTCCTTCCCCTCTCCCTTCCCCCCTTCTCCCCTCTTCCCCAAGTCTGGTCTCCCAAAATAGAAATTAGGATCCATAAAAGGCCGCAAGCAACGGAATGAAGTTGGAAATATGATAATCGAGAGGAGTGGAAGAGGATTCAGGTAAAGGGGTAAAGCAGAGAGAGTTGGAGAGAATTAGAGAGAGGGGGGGGGGAGGATGGGATATAGAGAGAGTTAGAAAGAGAGAGAGAGAGAGAGAGAGAGAGAGAGAGAGATGGTAACGAGCCAGGCGCCAGCGTCAGCAAGCACAGAC
>NW_020871923.1:387453-397453 GCF_003789085.1 Penaeus vannamei
CAAAATGGACTCACGCTATTGACTAAGAACCGTCTGCTATCTAATTCAAAATGGACTCACGCTATTGACTAAGAACCGTCTGCTATCTAATTCAAAATGGACTCACGCTATTGACTAAGAACCGTCTGCTATCTAATTCAAAATGGACTCACGCTATTGACTAAGAACCGTCTGCTATCTAATTCAAAATGGACTCACGCTATTGACTAAGAACCGTCTGCTATCTAATTCAAAATGGACTCACGCTATTGACTAAGAACCGTCTGCTATCTAATTCAAATTGGACTCACTATTGACTAAGAACCGTCTGCTATCTAATTCAAAATGGACTCACACTATTGACTAAGAACCGTCTGCTATCTATTCTCGTTCACGCTATTGACTAAGAACCGTCTGCTATCTAATTAAAAATGGACTCACGCTATGACTAAGAACCGTCTGCTATCTAATTCAAAAAGGACTCACGCTATTGACTAAGAACCGTCTGCTATCTAATTCAAAATGGACTCACGCTATTGACTAAGAACCGTCTGCTATCTAATTCAAAGGACTCACGCTATTGACTAAGAACCGTCTGCTATCTAATTCAAAGAGGAATCACGCTATTGACTAAGAACCGTCTGCTATCTAATTCAAAATGGACTCACGCTATTGACTAAGAACCGTCTGCGCTATTGACTAAGCAAATGGACTCACTATTGACTAAGAACCGTCTGCTATCTAATTAAAAATGGACTCACACTATTGACTAAGAACCGTCTGCTATCTAATTCAAAATGGACTCACGCTATTGACTAAGAACCGTCTGCTGTCTAATTCAAAAGACTCACGCTATTGACTAAGAACCGTCTGCTATCTAATTCAAAATGGACTCACACTATTGACTAAGAACCGTCTGCTATCTAATTCAAAATGGACTCACACTATTGACTAAGAACCGTCTGCTATCTAATTCAAAAGGAATCACTATTGACTAAGAACTGTCTGCTATCTAATTCAAAATGGACTCACGCTATTGACTAAGAACCGTCTGCTATCTAATTCAAAATGGACTCACGCTATTGACTAAGAACCGTCTGCTATCTATTCAAAAGGATCACGCTATTGACTAAGAACCGTCTGCTATCTAATTCAAAATGGACTCACGCTATTGACTAAGAACCGTCTGCTATCTAATTAAAAATGGACTCACACTATTGACTAAGAACCGTCTGCTATCTAATTCAAAATGGACTCACGCTATTGACTAAGAACCGTCTGCTCAAAATGACTCACACTATTGACTAAGAACCGTCTGCTATCTAATTCAAAATGGACTCACGCTATTGACTAAGAACCGTCTGCTATCTAATTATAAAAGAACACGCTATGACTAAGAACTGCTATCTAATACAAAATGGACTCACACTATTAAAAATGGACGCTATTGACTAATAACCGTCTGCTATCTAATTCAAAAGGGACGCACGCTATTGACTAAGAACCGTCTGCTATCTAATGGTTGCTGTTATTACCAAAACGGGACTTGGCAAACCTACTATAACTTTGTCCCAAGTGCGGTGTTTATAATAGCAAGTCATTAACATGTAAATGACGAAACTATTCTCGCCTCTCCCCTCCCCCCCCCATCCCCACTATCTCCCCCTCCTTCCCGCATCTATGTTGCAGAGAGGTTAATGTAGATACTCTGTTAGATAGGTATAATGTTGATAGATGTTATTAACGTGCATGTCATTCCCTTTGTATGTGTTTGTTATTATAGCATTTACTCCTATCTCTATTCTCTAATTTACCTCTTTCTTTACCTGACCTCTTTATTGGTTATTCGTTTGTACAATCTATGTATGTCTTTCTGTTAAGAGTTACGTTTTTTGTTGTTGTTGTTTTTTATTCAGTGATCAAGAGATTATTCTTATGCGTCATATAAAAAAGTTTATCTCTAGCTTCACTTTCTACCATTGACATAACAAACTGTATTGCACGTGTCGCCTAGGCAACTCTCTCTCTCTCTCTCTCTCTCTCTCTCTTTCTCTATCTCCCCCTCTCTCTCTTTCTCTCTTTCCCTCTCTCCCTCCCTCTCCCCTCCCTCTCTACTCCCTCCTCCCCCCTACCACCCACCCACACCCAAAACACCAAATCACCCACCAGTACATCCTCTCTCTCCCTCTCTCCCCCTCTCTCCCTCTATCCACCCACCTGCTAAATCCTCCCTCCCTCCCTCCCTCCCTCCTCCCTCCTCTCTCCCTCCCTCCCTCCCTCCCTCCTCCTCCACTCTCCTCTCTCTCTCCCTCGTCTCCTCCCCCCTCTCCCTCTCTCCCTCTCTCTCTCTGCCCACAACCAATCCATCCCTTCTCTCCCTCTATCCACCCACCACCAACCCCTCTCCCTCCTCTCCCCCTCTCTCTCTCTGCCCACCAACCGATCCATCCCTTTCTCTCCCTCTCTCTCTCTGCCCACCAAAATCCACCCCTTTCGCCCCCTCACTCTCTCTGCCCACCAACCGATCCATCCTTTCTCTCCCTCTATCCACTCACCCATCAACCCCCTCCTCCTCTTTCCCTCACTCTCTCTGCCCACCAACCAATCCACCTTTCTCCCTCTCTCTCTCTCAATCCCCCTTCTCCCCTCTCTCTCTCTGCCCACCAACCAACCCATCCCTTTATCCCCTCTCTCTCTCTGCCCCACCAACCAATCCACCCTTTCTCTCCCTCTATCCACCCACCCACCAACCCCTCTTCCTGCTCTCCCCCTCTCTCTCTCTGCCCACCAACCAATCCATCCTTTCTCCCTCTCTCTCTCCGCCCACCAACCAATCCCACCCCTTTCTCCCCTCTCTCTCTCTGCCCACCAACCAATCCACCCCTTTCTCCCCTCTCTCTCTCTGATCCATCCCTTTCTCTCCCTCTCAGGTGTCGGGTCATAGAGTGCTCAGCCAAGGAGAACCTGCACATCAAGGACATCTTCCGCACCTTCCTGCAGATCGGAAAGGTCCCCCAGAACGAAGAGCCGAGCCTGAAGCGCCAGTCCTCGGCCTACACGAAGAGCCGCAGTCAGAGGAGGAGCCAGACGCCCCCGAGGGAAAGAGAGAGCAGCATCCCTGAGTAAAGGGAGATGAGGATGCTGGGGATGGAGGGGAGGGAGAGAGAGAGCAGCATCCCTGAGGTAAGGAGATGAGAGGAGGAGCGGGGGGGGGAAATGGATGAGGATGATGGGGGGAGGAGATGAGGATGGGGGGAGGGAAAGAGAGCGGCATCCCTGAAGTAAGGGAGATGAGGAGGATGCTGGGGGGATGGAGCGGGGGGGGAGGGGGAGATGAGGATGCTGGGGGGGATGAGGATGGAGGGAGAGAAAGAGAGAGCAGCATCCCTGAGGTAAGGGAGATGATGGAGGAGATGGAGCGGGGGGTGAGGATGAGGATGCTGGGGAGGATGGAGGGGAGGGGAAGAGAGCAGCATCCCTGAGTAAGGGAGATGAGGAGGATGAGCGGGTTGGGGGAGGGGAGATGAGGATGCTGGGGGGGAGATGAAGATGGAGGGGGAGGGAAAGAGAGAACAGCAATCCTGAGGTAAGGGAGATCGAGGAGATGCTGGAGGAGGGGGAGGGGGGGAGGATGCTGGGGGGGAGATGAGGATGGAGGGGGAGGAAAGAGAGAGCAGCAATCCCTGAGGTAAGGGAGAGAGGAGGAGAGGAGCGGGGGGAGGGGAGATGAGGATGCTGGGGAGGAAGAGGGAGGGGGAGGGAAGAGAGCAGCATCCCTGAGGTAAGGGAGATGCTGCGGGGGTGGGGTGGAGGGGAGGGGGGACTGGGAGGGGGAACGGGGTAGGACAGAGGGAGTTAATTAAGAGGCGGTCGGTCGGTCGTGTTGTTTTGTTTGTTTGTGGGGTGGTATGTTTGTTGGGGTGGGGTTTTTGTTTGTGAGGTGGTGTGTTTGTTGTGTTGTGGGGTGTTTGTTTGTGGGTGGTGTGTTTGTGTTTATGGAGTTGTGTGTTTGTTGGGTGGTGTGTTTGTTTGTGTATTTGTGCTTATATGTGGTGAGGTGGTGTTTGATTGCGAGCTGGTGTGTTTTTTTATGTGTATTTGTTTGTATTTGTAGGTTTGTAGGCTTGCTTGTGTGTTTGTGGTATTGTAGGGTGTGTTTGTGTATTTGGCTGTGTGAATGAGGGGTGGTATATTCATGAGTTAGTTCATATTTGTGTGTTTGTGTGTGTTTGTGCATATCTGCGTGTGAGAGAGATTATTTGCATATTTTTCTGTGTACAGTATATCTATGTGTCCGTGCGTGTCGTTTATATTTGAATGCTTGTGTAATTGTATGTACAAGTATTTGCGTTTGTGGGTAAATCTGTGTCGGTATGTGTGTGGAAATGTATGTCCACGTGTGTATGTGTAATTTAATGTGTATGATTTTTTAAAACGTTCAAACATATATCAGAGAGCATGTATATTTTCAGTGTAAGTATTCATGGTTCATGTATGTGTATCTCAGTACTTGCACATGTAAACCTACTTCCACGTGAGTTGCTTATGTGTGTACACGTCTTTATGTACGTATAATTACGTTCATATGACCACACAGATTGCTTACATGTGTATATGGATTCGTATATAGATATATATATATATATATATATATATATATATATATATATATATATATATATATATATATATATATATATATATATATATATATATTATATATATATATATATATATATATATATATATATATATATATATATATATGATTCGATGTAGATATATATATGATTCTATGTGTATATGTACATACGTGTATAAAAAAGTTAAAAGACCTTTATTCAGTCACTTTAGATATCTCAAGATGGAAGGATGGAAGGGGGGAAGAGGGAGACAAAAATTAAGAGAGGATTGAGAGCCGTAGGAGGAAGGGAAGGGGAAGTAAGGTGAAAAGAAGGCGGCTGAAAGGGAGGAGGGGAGGAGGAGAGAGGAGGAGGAGGGGGGAAGGGAAGGAAGAGGAGGAGAGAGGAGGAGTAGGACGAGGGGGAGGAAAAGGAAGAGGAGGAGGGGGAGGAGGAAGATGAGAGAGAGGAGGAGAGGAGGGAGGAAGAGGAGGAGAGGGAGGGGAGGGGAAGAGTAGGAGAGAGGTGGAAGAGGGGAGAAAGAGGAAGGAGGAGATGGGAAGAGAAAGAGGAGGAGGGGAGAAGGAGGAGAGAGGAGAGAGGAGGGGAAGGAGGATGGGAAGAAAGAAGAAGAGGAGGAGTGGAAGGGACAGATGAATAGGGAAGATGAGGATTAGGAGGATGAAAGAAGATGAGAAGGACGAAAAGGGGGAAATGTAGGAGAAGGGAGAGAGACAGATGATAAGGTAAAGAGAGGAAGAGGAAGTAAAGAACTGAAGAAGGAGGAGAAAGGGAAAAGAGGAGACAGGTATAGGAAGAACAAGAAGAACTGAAGGAGGAGGAGAAAGGGAAAAGAGGAGACAGGTATAGGAGAACAAGGGAGGACGAAAAGCAAGAGGAGGAGAAGGAGCTCAGCGACGACAAAGAAGAAAAGAAAACAAACGAAAAGAAAGAGAAGAGACAAACAACAGAAATAATAAGAAAAAAAAAGAGAAGAAGAAACCAAACGTAGAAGAGACAAACCAACAAACGAAGGAGAGGTCGATGGATAAAAAAAAAAAAAAAAAAAAAAAAATCGAGGGAAGAGATTGGGTGGGGGGGGGGCGAAGGAGGGGGGGTAAGGGGGTAGGAAATGGGGAGTGCGGGAGAGGGGGCGAGGGGGGGGGGAGGCGAATGAAAAGACAGGTAGGAAGTGAAAAGAAGGTCAGGCCAATGCCGTGGCGGGGGAGGGGGTGGGGAATAGGGTGAGGGGGGTGAGCGGGGGGGGGGGAGAAGAGGGGTGAGGGGGGGGGGAGGGAAAGAGGGGTGAGTGGGGACAAAAGGGTGAGGGGGGGAGGAAAGAGGGGTGAGTGGGGGGGCGAGAAAGAGCGTGATGGGGGGGGAGGGGGAGAAAGAGGGATGAGGGGGGGGGAGAAAGAGGGGTGAGAGGGGTGAAAGGGTGAAGGTGGGGAAAGAGGGAAGAGAATAGGGTGGAAGGAAGGTGATGAAAGGACACGAGGGGAGAAGGAATTAGAAACGGGAAGTGAGGAGAAAGAGGAGGTAGGAGAGAGGGGGGGGGGGGAAGGAGAGGGGACCAATAAAAGAGATGCAGCGAAAGAGGGGAGAGCGGTATGTGAAGGAAGAAGGGTGGGGGAGAGGACGTGAGAGAAGAAGGAGAGTAGGGGGAAGAGAGGAAGAGGGCAGAACAGAAAGGAGGAAGATAGGAAGGAGAGAGAAAGAGAGAAGAAGAGAAGAAGGAGAAAAAGGAAAAAAAGGAGAGAGAGAGAGAGAGAAAGAAGACCGGATAGCCAAAGAAGCAGAGAATAAGAGAGAGTGAAAGGGAAAAAATAAAATAAAAAGAACGGACAAGGAGAAGAGAAGAAAGGAAGAAAGGAAGAAAGGGGAGGGGAGAGGGGGAAGGAGAAGAAGGAAAGGGGGCAAGACAAGTCAAGATCGGCCATCTTCTGCCCCGAGGAAATACTCGCGACAAACCGAACAAGACGCAACGAGAATTTGAGTTGTACATTATGGTAATTAGTAGTCTTGAGGGCGGAGGCGCCTTCGATGAATAGAGAGCGGAGGGGGGAGGAGGAGGAGGAGGAGGAGGAGGAGGAGGAGGCAGGGAGGAGGAGGAGGAGGAGGACGGAGGTGGAGAGAAAGGAGGAGGCGGGGGAGGAGGAGGAGGAGGAGGAGAGGAGAAGGACGAAGGAGGAGGAGGGGAGAGGAGGAGGAGGAGGGAGGAGGAGGGGGGGGTTGGAGGGGGGGGGGAGGAGAGAAGGAGGGAAGAAGGCTAATAAGAGAAAGAGGTTATATATGTGTGTGTATATACACGTGAGTGCGTATGTGTGTGTGGGTATGTATATATGTGTGCGTATATATATATATATATATAATATATATATATATATATATATATATATATATATATATATAGATAGATAGATAGATAGATAGATAGATAGATATGTGTGTGTGTGTTGTGTGTGTATATGAGTGCGTATGTGTGTGTGGGTGTGTGTGTATATGTGTGCGTGTGTGTTGTGTTTGTTGTGTTTGTTGGTGTGGTGTGTGGTATATATTGTGTGTTGTGTGTTTGTGTAACATTCATCATTATATCAGTATCATTACTATAATCATTATTATAATATTATCATCATTGCTGTTCGTATCATCATCATTATAATGTCATATCATAATCATGCATCATCACTGCTATTTCCCTCTTTATAATTTACTATTATCATTATCATTACTGTATTTATTATTGTTTTAACTACTATCATTATGATCATTACCCTATTGATTATTATAAACCATCATTCTTGTTATTACTCTCATTACTGTGATCTTTGAAAGGGTATCGATGGGGGTCAAAAAAAAAGAGAGAGAGAGAGAGAGAGAGAAACCCAAACCGAAGTTCCTATAGAAAATAATATAATAATAATAATAATAATAATAATTAATAATAATAATAATAATAACAGGAAGAGCAAGGGTCAGGAGAAGCAGAAGGACGATACCTAAGAATTTGTTAAGTTCGCAGAGACTTTTTCTGTAAACTTAGCCAGTGTCATCCATTGAAATAATCTAATTTGGAGCACGATACTTGGAGTCAACCGAACGGAATAAATTATAGAGAGCATTTCTATCATAAGAAAAAAAATACACATTTTCTTGGCAGACTACCATTTTGTTTCAAGAGTCACTATAAAGTTCAACATTACTTGTTCAAGTTATGTGACTAATCACTTGGCTCATAATTATGACGTCAGACTGAAGGGCAGGAGAGCGACCAGAGATGACACTATTAGCTTTAAATAAACTGACGATGACGAAGAAAAACTTAAATTTGATCTTAATCTAATTGATTGGTCACAAAAAATCTCTAAGGGTGATATAAAGAGGTGTCATTAACATAGGTCATGATATTAGCGTGATGACCATGCTACATGACACGTAAGGAATGTAAAGAGAAAGGGTCCTATCACACTACCTTGAGGAACGCCAGAATTAGCTAACGTGAAATTACGAAAATACTTATCTTTGGTTATACGTTCGCACCTGTCGGATAAAAAGTTAAACGATTATAGAAAAATAAGAAGAATATATCAAAATATATCTAAATAGAAAAAAACATTAATAATTTTCCTTTTATGCCGAGTAACTTAGGTTTAAAAAGTAAAGCATCGTGGGTTATTGTATCAAAGGTTGTGGACAAGTCGAGTGACACAAGTCTGGTCTTCGAACCTTCATCCAAGGAAAATTGAACCAAAAGTGTCACACTTAACATCTCATACCAACTAGTTAGACAAATTTGAATAAATAGACGAATAGATAGATAAAGATATAGATAGATGAATAGATAAGCATATAGATAGACAAATAGCAGTATAGATAAATCAAATAATCAAGAAAGATAGCAAGAGACCCCAAACAGAGAAAGAGAAGCAAAAATAACATTCATTCTAAGGTTAATAACCCTAGCTCTTCACACGGCAGATAATTTTAAATAATCAATTAATCAATCAAGGGAAGGGAAAGTGGCATCAATCTTACCTTCCCTTCGTTCCATTTCTGTCCCTTTCATCTGAACAAACTTACAGGGGGATAAAAAGTTCCTTGTACACATGAAGCAAGGCTGAATTGTAAAAGATATTGGGGCCCCCTGTGGCTGTGTCCTTTCTGTCAACAAAGTGGAAGCAATAGTCGTTATTTAAGTGAGTGTTCGGTAAATAGTGAGATATGTGCAGATAAATACGTGCATGTACAGATGGGTATGTGTATACGAATATACCCGCGGATGCACGTACAGACCCACATGGTCTTGTGTATACATGCCATGATCAAAAACACACTCATTCAATCAATCATTCACTGCTCCTCTCTCTCTCTCTCTCTCTCTCTCTCTCTCTCTCTCTCTCTCTCTCTCTCTCTATCTCTCTCTCTCTCTCTCTCTCTTTCTCTCTCTCCTCCACACACATACTTATTCGCATCAGCTTTATCACTCAATCACTCACTCGCTCTCTCATTCTCTGCTCTCTAGCGCGCGCGACACCACACACACCACACGCCATATACAGCACACACACGCCCACACACACGCACATGCGCCGCCTACACACACAACACCGCACACACACACAGCACACATCATCACGACAAGCACACATCATGGGGATCACACACACACATCACACACACACACACACACATTTCACACACACACACACACGCTACACAGCACACACACACACACACACACAGCAGATCACACACACACACACACACATCCACACACACACACAGCACAACACACACACACACACAACATTCACACGACGTTCACTCACAAGTCACTCATCGTCACTCACTCGCTCTCTCTCTGCTCGATTCTCTCTCATTCTCTCTATCTATCTGTGTATCTATATCTGCATTCTCTCTCTTCTTCCTCTCGTCTCGTCCTCTCTCATCTCTCTCTCCCTCTCTCTCTCTTCGATCTCTCTTTCGCCCTGCTCTCTCTCTCTCTCTTCCTTCTGCTCCGCTCCCGCTCTTAGACAGTCAGCAAACTGAAAAATTCCATAATTTGCCCGGCGCCATTATCAAACTTCATGTTCGAATTCGAGGGCGCTTTGAGTTAATGTACCGAAAAGATGGCGGATCGGGTTTTGGCAAGATTGATTCATTTGTGGTGTTAATGCGTTTCCCGGAAATTGGTTTGCTTTTCGTTGATATCTTTTCCTTTTATTGCCTCTTCAAGTTAGCGGGGGTCGACACGGTGTTATTTTTGTAATTCAGGAGTGTGTCGGAATGCAGATGGGATCAGATTATTTGGTAATGGACCGATACGACTAGTGCGCAGCGATATATACATATATACGTAGACGTGCATGAATATGTGTGGTGTGTGTGTGTGTGTTTTT
>NW_020871923.1:402168-407168 GCF_003789085.1 Penaeus vannamei
CTCACCGTCACCCGCCTCCGCCACCCCTCCAACCCCCTTGGTCTCAGGCATATTTGGCCTTGACCAGTTATTTCAGTTATTTGCTCAGTGGTATTTAGTTTTATATTTCAGTTATATGTATTATTATTATTACCAGTTATTGTTATTTCGCACGTATTGGCCTCTGACACTGGCGGGAACATCAACAGCGTGCGCTTTGTGGGCTTTGTTTTTGATTATCATTTTTCTTTGAGGGGGTAAATAATTGTACTTTATAAGAACGGATGATTAACGAAATAAGTCGAATAATTGGTGCGATGAAAGGGGAAGCAAGAGAAGCACACGGAGTAAAAAAAAATGCTTTTTTTAAAGCGAGGAATATGATATCCATGTATTGAACGGAGATAGAGAGAGAGAGAGAGAAGAGAGAGCGGAGAGAGAGAGAGAGAGAGAGAGAGGAGATAGAGAGAGAGAGAGAGAGAGAGAGAGAGAGAGAGAGAGAGAGAGAAAAGAGAGAGAGAGAGAGAGAAGGAGAGAGAGAGAGAGAGAGAGAGAGAGAGAGAGAGAGAGAGAGAGAGAGAGAGAGAGAGAGAGAGAGAGAGATAAGGAGAGAGCGAGAGAGAGAGAGAGAGAGAGAGAGAGAGAAGAGAGAGCAGAGAGAGAGAGAGAGAGAGAGAGAGAGAGAGAGAGAGAGAGAGAGAGAGCCTGGCGAGACATTAACACGCGTGCCTCTGTGCTTGCGCTTGCAGGCAGGTTGGGGTTTCAGGAATTTCGTTCGCCTCTCCTCTCTCTCTCGGCGTCAAAGCGGTAATGGACAGCGAGTAGGTAAATTGCCAAGAAGAGGCAGGTAAATAGTTGACGGAAAGCAGCAGGCAAAAAAAGGTAATGAGGCAAGCAGGTAAATAGTAAAAGAAGCAGGCAGGTAAATAGCTAAAGAAGAGGCCAGGTAAGTTACAAGCAGCAGACAAAAAGGTATGGAAAGGCAAGCAGGTAAAGCTATAAAGTAAAGAAGAAAGAAAAGGCAGGCAATATAAATTGAAACAAAGCAGGCCAATATCAAATGAAACAAGCAGGCAGAATATTCAGTTGAAAAAACAAGCAGGCAGATATCATCGAAACAAGCAGGCAAATATCAGTTGAAGCAAGCAGGCAAATAACTACGGAGCAGGCAGAAGCAGTACGGGCAAGCAGGTAAATGGTTAACGAAGCAATCAGGCACGCAAGCAACAAAGCAAGCAGGCAAGTAGTTATCGAAGCAAGCAGACAAACAAGCAACATAAGCAAACAAGACAAACATAAATAAGCAGACAAATAAGCAAAGAAGTTGATAGAGAGTAAACAACCAAGCAGGTAAGTTGACAAGACCGAAGACAGACAAACAAATATCCAATTCGACAAGCAAGAAAGTTGGTAAACAAGCAGTCGATAAAGCAGGAAATTGGGAGACCAAACAGACACTTAAGAAAAGAGAACAAGCAATTAACCAGACAGCAGGCAAACAAGCGGATAAGTAGCATAATAGGAGAATAAAAAAGAAAAGGAATAAAAAAGGGAAGACAAAGAAAACGAATAGGTTTTCAGAGAGGGAATTAGAGTCAAGTAAGTCAAGTAATAATAGTAAGTCAAGTGATAATAGTCAGTAGTCATAGTAAGTCAAGTAATAATAGTAAGTCAATAATAATGATAGCAAGTAATAATGATAAGTCAATAGTAAGTCAATAATAGTAAGTAAATAATAGTAAGTCAATAGTAAGTCAAGTAAGTCAGTAGGAATAGAGTCAAGTAAGTCAGTGGAATTTGGCCACTGTTGTCGACACCTACTTACCAAAGAGGCAGAGGATTTGGGAGAGATAAATCTTTGGGCTGGGAAAGGCCTTGGGAAATCTGGGGTACCTGTTTCTCGTGTGAACCTCTAACATCTGTTGTCTGTCAGTGTGTCTGTTGTGCCTCTCCTTTGTCTGTCTGTCTCTGTCTATCTGTTTCTCTCTCTTTTCTCTCTCCTTTTTTTCTCTCTCTCTCCCTGTCTGTCTGTCTGTTGTTTCTGTTTTTCTCTCTCTCTCTTTCTTATCCCCCTCTCTCTCTCTCTCTATCTTATCTATCTACTATCTATCTGTCTTATCTCTTTCTTATCTCTCTCTTCTCTCTCTCTCTCTCTTCTCTCTCTCTCTCTCTCTCTCTCTCTCTCTCTCTCTCTCTCTCTTCTCTCTCTCTCTCTCGCTTCTCGCTCTGTCTGTCTCTTTCTGTCTATCTCTGCTATTTGTCTCTATTCTACCCCCCCCTTCTCTTCTCTCTCTCTCTCTCTCTCTCTCTCTTTCTCTCTCTCTCTCCTCTCTCTCTCTCTCTCCTCTCTCTCCTCTCTCTTCTCTCTTCCCTCTCTCTTCTCTCTCCTCTCTCTCTCTCTCTCTCTCTCTCTCTCTCATTTTAATCACGTTCTGAGCAGACTTTATGTGTTATTTATATATCCTGCTTTAATATCAACCCGTTTCTGAAAAAATGACTTTCTTGTATGATATTGTACTAAGATTGAGTAGCAAGTACATCTATTGTCAAATGTGTTATTAACTAAAAAAAAAAAAAAAAAAAAAAAAAAAAAAAAAAAAAAAAAAAAAAAAAAAAAAAGCGGGGGCTATTTTTTGAAAGACGCACAATTATCCGAATTTTTACTTTTTTTTTTTTTGGGGGGGGGGGTGCTTTATAACAATCTGAGTTATTTTTCTTCTCCAAATATTTATCCTTCTATTAGGATTTACATCTATTTCAAAATCATGTAGTGTTCTCCAGAAATCCTCTTATTTCTATTCTGAGAATATTTCCTTTTTTAGTCTCTGATTTCGTTTTATATTCAACTTCTCTTAGCTTGAATTAACATTCCCGCTTAATGAGGATTTGTTTTCATTTTTATTCTTTTATTACTATTATGACCTTGCTGTAATGTTTAGTGAATATGTGAACTGACTCTAATGGCAAATATTTGTAGAACATTTTCAAAAGATTTTTTTTCTTCTTTTTTTTTTTTTTTTTTTTTTTTTTTGCCTGATATGCATTGTTTTCACAATGCTTTATTGTTATTACTTTTATTTTATTTTTTTTCCATTTTCTCGATTTTTGCTTATAGTTGAATGATGGTAGCAGAAGATAACAGATTAAGAGGAAATATGAATACTGTTGAGCCTGTTTTCCTAACACACACACACCACAAACAACACACAGCACACACACACACAACCAAATCAATTCACAAACACAAACACACAAACATAAATAGATAGATAAAGATAGATAGACAGACAGATAGACATATAAGAGATAAGCACAGATAAATAGACAGATAGACATAGATACATATAGAGATAGGTACAGATAAATAGACAGATAGACATAGATACATATAGAGATAGGTACAGATAAATAGACAGATAGACATACATATAGAGATAGGTACAGATGCAGATAGATAGATAGACATAGATACATATAGAGATAGGTACAGATGCAGATAGAAGATAGATAGAATAGATATTCTTGCATGGGATATGTCAGAGTACCAGAAAGATAAGATAGATGGGGATTATTGTCAGGTGCAGTCATCAAATGGAAAAGAGATGATAATGCGTCCTCAAAATTAGGCATCCAACCGTACACTTTATTCGTAAAACGGATTCGAGGTAAAATTACTAACAAAGATAATGAGAAAATGGGATTATGATGATAATGACGATAGGGATTGTAATGATGATAATGGGATAGTGAGAGAGTGTGAGAGAGAAAGAGAGAGAGAGGGGGAGAGAGAAAGAGAGAGAGAGAGAGAGAGAGAGAGAAGAGAGAGAGAGAGAGAGAGAGAGAGAGAGAGAGAGAGAGAGAGAGAGAGAGAGAGAGAGAGAGAGAAGAACGAGAAGAGAGAGAGAGAGAGAGAGCGAGAGAGAGAGAGAGAGAATTAGAGAGAGAGGGAGAGAGAGAGAGAGAGAGAGTAAGGAGAGAGGAGAGAGAGAGAGAGGAGGGAAGTAAGAGAGAGGAGAACAGAGGTATAGAAGAGAGAGAGAGAGAGAGAAAGAGAAGAGAAGAGAGAGGCATGATGATGATAAGGAGGATGAGGAGAGAAAAGGATGATCATCATAATAATAGTGATAATAGCCATAAAAATCATGATGCTAATGACAACGCCAGCAATGCTACTCCTGAAACCAACAAGGCTAACTAGCATATATCAACAGCATCCTAAAAATACCTTTTCTTACTCGCTGTGGCACTCGGCTTCATAATATATGCGGGAACACTAACTCACAGACTCCCGAAAATATATATATTATCCTTCCCCCCTCCCCCTCCCCCATCTTTCCCCATCCAGCCCACCCATCTTCTACTCCCCTCCCTCTCCTCCGCCTCCATCCCCCTCTGCTCCACCGCCCCCCCCCCTATCCCTCTCCCCTCCCCTTGCCCCTGCCCCATCCCCCCTTCCTTATCCCCATCCACTCTCACCCTTCACCCTGGCCTCCTCCCCTGCCTCCATCCCCTTCACACCACTGCCCCCTCCCCTTCCACCTCTTCCCCCTGCCCCATCGGCTCTCCCCATCCACCTCTGCCCCTTGCCCCCATTCCCCTTTCCCTCCCCCTTCTGCCCCCTCCCCAAACCCACCTACCCATCCACCTCCCCCACCCCCCATCCACCCTATCCGCCCCCTTCCCCCTCCCAAACCCCCCTGCCCCCTCCCTCCTCCCCAACCCACCCATCCACCTTCCCCCTCCCCTCTGCCCCATCCCCTCCCCAACCCCCCCTTCTCCCCTCCTCCTCCCCAACCCCCCAACCACCTTCTCCCCCCCCATCCCCTCCCCTCCCCCACCCTTGAAGTCTGCCGCCCTGAGTGCCGACGCGGAGAAAGAGAAGACACTTTGAGGGTGAGAGAAATTGAGGGAAATAGTATGAGGAAAATTAATGACTAGGAATATATATGCTGGAGAGAGACATTTTTTTTTTTTTTTTTTTCTTTTTCTTCTTTTTTCTTATTTTCATTGTTTTTGTTGTT
>NW_020871923.1:419668-424543 GCF_003789085.1 Penaeus vannamei
TATTAGCATTTTATCATCATCAATATCAACATCATGTTTATTAATATCATCATTACCATACCGTTGTCATCATCTTCATCATTACCATTATAATCATTATAATAATTATCACTATTTTTATCAGTATCATTGCTATTATCATTACTATTATTTTTGTTATTATTATTATCATTATTATTATTATTATTATTATCAATATTATAATTGTCATTACTGTTATAATCACCATTATTTTTCAGCATTCTTATCACTATTATCATTTCCATCATTAGTTTCATTATTGCTAACAGTATTCCTATTAATATCATTATCCTCATTATTATCATCATAATCATCATCATCGTCATTAATACTTATATTATTATCCTTATTACTATCATTATTGATGTCATTTTTATAAGCATTGCTATTATTACTATTATTATTATCATTATTATTATTACCACTGGCACTATTATTGATATCATTATCGCTATTATCAGCATTATCATTATCCTTATTATAATGATTATAATTGCCATTATCAATATCACTATGGACATCTCCAAAATTATCATATAATAACATTATGAAAATTGTTATTGCATATGTGAGTATGTGTGAGTGTGTTTATGCCTATGTATACGTGAGGTAGTCGAAGAAATATATGACAATATTAGCCTTAAAACGTGCACAAAGTGGGTTAATTTATGAAAATGAAAGAAAAATGACTAATCTATTTGAAACTGGAAGGTACTGTGGTGACGAGGTGCTATTGGCACTATAGAAGACATATAGAAACATTGAAAAAAAAAGAAAAAAATGAAAAAGACTGAAATAGTGTTGTGTTGTGACTGCCTCTTCGCACAAGAGACACTCAGCTTCGCTCAAATAAGTGTATTTCTTTATTTATTTTCCACATCTGTTTATGGCTCAGTGTGTAAGTGTGTGCGTACATGTTCTTTGTCCAGGAGACTTTGTGTTGTCTTTGTGCAGTATAATGATCTTTTCTTTCTTTGTTGTTGTTTTTTTCGGTAGAGTCCATTTCCTAGCGCTATATTGCAGGTTTGACCAAAACGCTATGAAAGAAGGAATCTGTTTTGGTCTTCTCACGCTAATATTGTTGATATGTGATTCATCATTTTCAATTTCCTTTTTGTGCGTGTGTAATAAATCTTGATAAGAAACGATAAAGCCAGAAATAAAGGTGGTATAGAGATTGATTCTACAATCCCAAGTATTTGGTTTCTTTAATATATTGATGTCATATTTGTTAACATCGTCGTGTTTATGTAACATGTGCGACCACGACGCTAATGTGAACTGCAAACGTCACTGATAAAACCAAGCAATAAATTACCCACACACCACTCCAACACGGACGCCAACAACCGCAAGCAAATCACGACTGCGAAGCCACGCATTATACCCCCCTCCCCCACCCACCCCCCACCCCAGCATTCCACAAGCACCAATCACATACCAGCTGAGATACGGAGCAAACAGAACGGTCCATAATCCCGCGGAGGCCACTGCCAGGTCCTGAGTGGTCTGGAAGCCTTTAAAGTGGGACAGGCAGATGGTCTCTCCTCATGATATTCAAGGGAGGTCCGAGCTGAGTCTGAGGTCCTCCACGCGCCGCATTGTAAGGCCACTACACCCACTCGGATCCACTAATGTGTTTGGCAATGAGAAATTATATCTTGTGGATATCAAGAAAGGAGAATTGATCATATCAAGATAACACGGAGATAGCAGCGACGTTACGTACCATTAGGAAGGTTAACGTAAAAAAAAAATGTATATCTAGGAGTGTAGTGAATAACAGTGGCATATTTGATATTATTTTTATCATGTAATAGGCATGCACTGAAAAAAAATAATTGAAATCCACAAAAAAAATGGACACACATCGGCCCATAAAACACAGCAAGTAGTATGTTAATGACCACTTCATTAACAATAATTAGTGAATTTTCTAGTAATATGACAGCAGACGACACTTTCCCGACTTAATTGATTGTTTTTCTCCCCTCTCTGTCTCTCTTCTTTCCTTTCTTTATCAGTGTCTCTTCTCTCGCTTTCTCTCTCTCCTCTCTGCCCATCTGTCTCTTCCTTTCTCTTCTCTTGTTGTCTCTCTTCTTGTGCTTTCTCACTTATTCTCTGTTTCATACTTTTACCGTATTACTGGTGGGAGTATTATCATTGTTTTGATTAACTTCATTATAGTCATCATTACTGTTATCATTATTATTATTATTATTGTTATCATTATTAGTAGTATTACTATTAGTAGTATCATCTTCATCATTATTATTATTTTCATTATCATCATTACTGTTTTTGATTATCATTGTAATCATTATCACTGGCACTATTATAATTATTTTTTATTATTATTATCATTACTATTATCTTTTTATCATTATCATTATTATTATATTGATTATAACTATCATTAGCATTATTATTATCATAAATATCATTATTATCATTATTATTTTTATTACTATCATTATCATTATTTTTATAATTATAACTATTTTTTCATTATCATTATAATTATTATCATCACTATCATTTTTATTACCTTCACCATCAACTTTAACTTTATTATTACCATTATCATTTGATTTCTGTTATCATAACAATTGCTATCATTATCATTAGTATATTACTATAATTATTTTGTTTTCATTATTTTTTTATCATTATAATTATTACTGGAATCATCATCATTAACATTACTACTATTAATGATATTAATAATAATGATAACAATAATAATAATTATATCAGTAATAATAAAACTAATACCCTTGTTATTATTGTCATTATCATTATCATCATTATTGCCTCTAATATTTTAATTTCTTTTCAACACTTACTATTCATCATATCATTCTATTTTATTTTATTTATGTTATTTACCTCTTCGATATATTTTTCTTTTCTTCATCTTCTTGTTTCTTCTCCCTTTTCTTTCGCTATTCTCCTCTTCCTCTTTGCAATCAGCTTGTGAAAAAGGTGCCTAAAAGATACAATAGAAAAAAAGTGTTTTAGCGTTAAAAAAAGGAAAAGATAAAAAAAATAATAATAAAATTAAAAACCGCTATGGATCATATCATATTGATTTGTACTTATTTTTTTCTAAAGATAATAATAATTATAGAGATTATTAGGGAACAAATTACACTGAGGCGTTTGTATTGGTGTCCCTTTATTTTGTGTAGCGTAGAAGCTTCCTTGGCCGCATAGAAAACGGAGTGAAAGTGACAACCCGAAAAGAAAACGGATGTCTTTTTTGACACTGTAACTATTGTAGCTTGTAAATATATCTGTAGTTCTTTTTACGCCGGAAAGCCAATGCCCCAGTATTTGTTTTCTTTTTTATTTGATATATTTAAGCCTTCAAGGACATCTGGTAGAACCTGAAAGACACAGTGATTATCATTATAAACTTTTTTTGAAAAAAGTATATACTTTGACATACACAGTTACACACTGCAACAGGAACAACGAAGGGAAGGGCAAGAAAACACACGAATATTCGTGTGTTTTCTTGTCCTTCCCTTCGTTGTTCCTGTTGCAATCTGTTCATCATGGATTCCACACAGTTACATACACATGAACAGGACAGCATACACAGAGACACAAAATTGAGACATGCAGTCAGAATATACTTTGAAAATAAAAATGAATTATATTTAATCATACAAAGTAAAACACATACACACCTTTGGTATATTCACGTTTCATTCTATCATTACCTTCATGGGTATGATTTTTGATAACGTTTTGTTATCATTATTTAAAAAAAAGTCATTATCATCATTATTGCCATTATTATTATTAATGTCATTATTATTATTATTATATTATTATTACTATCATTATCATTTTTATTATCATTATCATTATCATTATTATTATTGTCATTATTATCATTATTATCATTATCATTATTATTATCATTATTATAATTTTATATAATAATAATATTAATAATTAATAATAATAATATAATAATTATTATTATTATTATTATTAGCATTAGCATTATTAGCATTATCACTATTATTATTATTAGCATTATCATTGTTATTATTATAATTATTATCATCATCATTTCATTATTATTATGATAATAATGACATTGATAATAATAATAATAATAAAGATGATTATAATATAATAAAAGTAGATAATTATGATAATGATAATAATCATGATAACAATAATGTTGATTATTATTATAATGATAAAAATAGTTAAAATGATAATAGTAATAACAATAATAAAAGTAGTAATAGTAATAATTATCATAATGATGATAATTATTATTATCATTAGTATTATTATCACTAATTCTTATCATTAACGATATTACTATTATATTACCCTTATCAATACTATCATTATTATTATTATCATTATTATCATCACCATTACTATCACCATTATCCTTTCCATCCCATCGTATATGCCATAAAGCTCATTTCCCTATAGCATTTGCAACGACTTTGCTCTGTGTCTGCCTCTTCTACCCTTGAAGGTTGTCTTGAGCCACAAAGAAGCTATTCTTGTGTGTAATAAAATAAACATATAAAGTTGCTTATTGTAATCAAAATAATAAACAAATAATTCCTGTATGTGTTGGTTCCCAGTGCTGAGACTATATATACATTAAAGTTCAGTCCTATTTTATTTGAATAAAGATATGGAAATATCAGATTTTGATTTCCTTTCCTGTGGCATCCAGATGAGAACAAATCGGAAAAAAAGAGAATAAGGTAAATTGGAGAGGAATAAAAGGTTAAATAGAAACTTGGAATTGATATGACTTAAGGAGGTTATTGGAACTGATGAGGACAAACTGTTATTCAACAATAATGA
>NW_020871923.1:429223-434223 GCF_003789085.1 Penaeus vannamei
CTGCTGGAGCTCATGTTGGGACCCCCCACCAGCAGTGGCGCCTCCGCCTCCGAGCCGGAGCTTCCAAGCCTCCTGCCCCAAGCCGGGGCCTGCGAGGCCTCCTCCCCCGAGCCGGAGCCTCCCAGCCCGCTCCCCCCGAGGCCGGCCCCCCCAGGCCGGGCCCCCGAGGCCGACGCCTCCGAAGCCTCCCGACCAGACCCGCTCCCCCCGGCAGGCCGCCCGAGGCCGAGGCCTCCGGGCGCGCGCGAGAGGGCAGGTGCAGGTGCGAGGGCGACGAGGACGCCGCGGTAATCCACGGCGGCGAGGAGCTGCGCGCCGGCAGGTGCGACTTGAAGGGGTGGCCGGCCATCTTGGACTTGCTGAGGGCGGACTGCAGGGTGGAGAAGAGCAGCGGGTTGGAGTGGAGCTGCGACAGGAGCGTGGAGTTGAGGGCGGCCGCGGGTGCGTTCGGGAGGCGTGCGCCAGTTGGGCGTGCAGATGCTGCTGGATGGAGCCCAGGTGGGGCTGGAGGGGCCTGGAGGGGCTGGTGGCCATCGGCGAGGGCGGGCTGTGCAGGCCGGCGGGGGAGGCGGGCCGGTCGGGGGACGCGCTGGTCACCGACACGCCCGATTCGGAGGAGCGCGACCACACGGGGCGCTCCGGGGCCAGGTTGAGGGCGCCGCCGCCGTGGCCCTCCTCCGGCAGGCTGCAGCGGTCGCTGTCGCTGTTCTCTCCGGCGTCGCTGGCGGGGGACATCTTGCCCTTCTTGGTCGAGAAGTCGAGCGGCTGCAGGTCCGCGTGCGCCTCGAGGTACAGCTCGGGCGAGGGCGACATGCGCGGTGGGTGCATGAGGGGGTGCAGCCCCCCCAGGCGGAACCCGCCCCCGGCCGCCGCCAGCAGACCGCCACTGCCCAGGCTCTCGCTCATGGCCGCTGGAACGAAACGAGACGCCGTCAGGATCACGCGAAACAAAGCACGAAATGGTTGTAAAAATAATTAGGAGAATATTAACACTCAGGATAATGGTGAAGGAAATGATCATCTTAAATACAGAAATTGGAATATCAAGAGTGACAATAATGTAGTAGGATAAATGTCATTGATATTCCTACTATAATGATGGTGATGCTGGTAACGATAACGATTTTAATGATGGCACTAACAATAATGATAAAGATAATACTACTGCTAGTACCATTGGTAATAAAAAGATAGCAATAACAGTAGCAGTAATGATAATAATGATAACGACAATAATGATAATAATAACAATAATAATAGTAATGATGTTAATAATAATAATGATAATAATGTCATCATTATTATCATTATTATTATTATTATTATCATTATAGATGATGATAATGATAAGGATGATAATAATGATAATGGTAATGATGATAATAATGATAATGGTAATAATAATGACAATAATACAATAAAGATAATAATGACGATGCTAATGATAATAATAATAATAATAACAATAATTATCATTATTATCATTATCATAATTATTTCTATCATCATTATAACAATATTGATAATGATAATATTATTATTATTATAATTATAACAATAACAATACAGCAACGCCAGCAGCAATAAGCGAAGGTAGCAACCCACTCAGTGCAATGAAAATAACGCCACTACAGCTGCATGATAAAGATACCCACAATATCAACAACAACAAACACATCCCTAAATGTAAATTATAACCCGAAAATCCCGCTATAAACAACAAAATAAACAAACAAAAATGAAAATAAAAAAAAAAAACACCGAAAAAGGTAGTCCTGGAGGTCGATTTATACCTGTGTAGAAGTAAGACGCAAGGGACTCGTCGAGCTCCGCGTTCGAGTTCGGGCGAAGAGAGTGCCAAGTGCCCTTCTGCGCGTCCCGTCGCCAGGAAGTGCCGAGGCAAGTGCCCACGCCGGCGCCGAGAGCCAGGGCAGCACGGGCTAAGGGGTGTTCGACCGCTTCGTTAAAACAGGTGGCGGACATGAGAGGACAAGGGAGGTCGAGTTGCCGTCGCGAGAGGCAGGGACGCGGGAGCATTCGAGTTTGAAAAAAAAATTATAAACTCGGTAGGTTCTCGTTAAAGTATAAGTTTGATGAGAATCTAAGTAATGTTTTGGATCTAAGTATTGTTTTTTTCTTCTCGATTATGAGTTTGCAAGACCGCGTGACGACTACAAGTACTTCCACGAACACGTCAAGTCCTCAAAACACTGAAGTTGCTGAGCGTCGACACAGATCTCGGAGCGTGGTCGTGGGTGGACATTGGAGGAGGAGGAGGAGGAGGTACGACCTGCACGACACGGACGACGCAACTCCCTGTCAGACGCAGCCACTTTCATGACACGTGCCGCAAGCCCCCGTAACCTGCGCATGCTCACTCATCCCTTCCTGGCGCAGCGGGCGAGAGAGGGCAGGTGTCCTGTGTGTGTGTTTGTGTGTATGCTGTGTGTGTGTTGTAGTGTTTGTTTGTGTGGGTGTGTGTAAGTGTGTATGTGTTTGTATGTGTGTGTGTGTGTGGATATGTTTGTATGTATGTGTGTGTAAGTGTGTATGTGTGTATGTGCGTGGTACATGTGTGTGTATAAGTGTGTATGTGTGTGTGTGTGGTGGTACGTGTATGTAGTATGCGTGTGTGTGTAAGTGTGTGTGTGTGTGTGTGTGTGTGTTTATGTGTGCGTGAGTATGTTTGTGTGTGTGCAAGTGTATGTGTGTTTGTGTTTGATACAGGACGCGCCAGTTTATGACCTTCCCCTTTCGTTATGAGTGGTTGTGGTTCACGGAGAACGCCCTGGTTGGCCGTGAATGAGAGAGAAAATCGTTTCCCTATTGATACGATGCAGTGAGACTAACCAAGTATCAAATGGTAATTAACATTAGATAAATCAAATGAAAATATCAAATAAATTTCCAGTATGTAAAAAAAAAAGTCCCCTGCATCTCATAACACTTCTATTCCATCACAAGCGCTCTCTCTCTCTCTCTCTCTCTCTCTCTCTCTCTCTCTCTCTCTCTCTCTCTCTCTCTCTCTCTCTCTGCTCTTCCTCTTAACCCCCTTCCTCTCATCCTTTCAATTCCACCTACCACATCCGCCTCCTCTTAAATACACCTTCCCAATCCCTTACTCCTTTTAAAGGGCCTCTTTACCTCTTTTTGCCTTTTATTTACACACCGTCTTCGCTCCATAAATTTACCCGTAGTCTTAACCACAACCGCACAACCACCCCGTAGCTGTGACCTCGTTAAAGATGTCTTATTCCTCTCGACAATCGATGGTCAAGAGGTATTGTTAAGCCGCCCCTTGCTTCTCCCGCCCTCTAGATTTCGTTCTCTCGCCTACAAGGAGAGGGAGGAGAGAGAAGAGAGGAAGAGAGAGAGAGAGAGAGAGAGAGAGAGAGAGAGAGAGAGAGAGAGAGAGAGAGAGAGAGAGAGAGAGAGAGAGAGAGAAAAGAAAGAAAGAAAAAATATATATGCAATCCAAAAACGATAGACATTTAAGAGGAAAGACTGTTGAATGTCATGATTACCTGCCTGTTCTCGTCTCTCGAATGCATCTTGGAAAAGGCTCGCAAATGGTATAAGTGAAGAAGAAGGCCCGTTCATACAGCCAGGTTTAACCCAATCAAAAATCTATCTATCTATCTATCACCAAGAAGAGCAAGGGTACAGAACCTTAATTCGAAATAAAAGACAAGAAAATATATCACAGAAGTAAGAGAAGCGCCCAAGGTTCACCGGTACACGAAGGAATAAATTGACACGTGTTAGTCTATATACAGGAACACACGGTCACGAGAAACCAATAATACTACTGTACACGCAAACTACTTCCTCAAGAAAGAAAAAAAAAATACTTCTACATTATTTCTAGCCAATGGTGATCTCATAACAAAAATCATGAACCGTGATCTGAAAGCAGAAGAAAAAACGACATTAACTTTTTTCTCCCTGACGCGAGAGTACGTCAGCTGGAATCAGCTCTTGGTCGTCTTTGCTTCCTGATTTACCGCCAGAAGTCCTCGCTCTCTGTCTGTAATAACCTCTAAAGAACGTATATATCAGAGTGATTTGAGCAGAAAGTGCTCCGGTCAAGAAATATAGTGTAATAGACGAGCTAACAATCATAATTAACCGGAGACGGAACGCAACCCGGCAATAAAGATCGAGTGCGGCACCCGGAACGGTGGGCGGAGCTTCCGAGACCAAGGAGTAGGTGGAGTTATCGGATCGGGGCGGAGACACGGGCAGATGGGTGGAGCCTCGTGTTACGTGGGAGGAGCCAACGTGCAATTGATGTTACCTGACAATCTGTTTACGGCTTTATTAAGAGAAATTGAGTCATTCTGAATAAATGATAAGAGGTGCTAGGCCTACAACGACACCTCGATGATTAACCGCGATCAGATACACACAGCTGCACGTGTCCCTCAGGTTAATACACTCTTCACACGCGCACTAAAATCTTGTCCTCCTGATGGAATCCACGTGTCCTTAAGTATATGGGGTTTGTCATGTGTACAAGCATACATCTTTATCATCTTGTGCATCCACAAACAGTCGATAAGCTCATAGCTGCACACACACACACACAAACTGTTTCATAGGTATAAACATCTTGAAAACTATACAAGCATAAGTAGTCTTATAATCATGTACAAATAAACACAGCAAATGTTAGTCTAATCACACAAACATAAAAAAAAATAACTTCTGTCTGTCTGTCTGTCTGTCTGTCTCTCTCTCTCTCCTCTCTCTCTCTCTCTCTCTCTCTCTCTCTCTCTCTCTCTCTCTCTCTCTCTCTCTCTCTCTTCTCTCTCTCTCTCTCTCTCTCTCTCTCTCTCTCTCTCTCTCTCTCCCCACTTGCTGTTTCTTCGACCAATTTATGTGATCGTTACGACCTTCTTCAAAATTAATAAACTAGCGTAAATTGTAAAAAATAGAAGACGATGATAAAGAAAAGAAAGTGATAGGAAAAATATATACAAAGATAAACAAGAGAATAT
>NW_020871923.1:436723-451723 GCF_003789085.1 Penaeus vannamei
TAGTGTGTGTGTGTGGTGTGTGTGTGTGTGTGTGTGTGCGTGTGTGTATATGCATGGGCGTTGGAATAATGCGCTGTCAAATTGATGAGTAAATGACAGCCCTCGCTGATCAGGACTCGAACGGGGGCCAGTGCAGGTATGAACCCGCAGGATATATATATATATATATATATATATATATAATATATATATATATATATATATATATATATATATATATATATACATGCATATATGTATGAAAGAAAGAATGAGAGAGAGATGGTTACTTATATGAAGTTGTTTATTTTTATACTGTGATGTTTGTGCACACCGACCAACTATAATTAATTTCCTGGTAGCTTACCATGCCTGTTGATATCATTATACTCTAAGAAACGACACAGAGCCACTTAATTAAGAAGTGTAAATCTAACTAAAAGAGCAGAAAGTCCGTTCACTAAAATGAAAAAAAAAAATATATATATTGGTAACAAAAAACTACTTAAAATTCTATATTTTCAATTAGAATTAAACATGAATTAAAATGAAATAATGTATTTCTCTAAAAACGAAGAAAAAAGATGCCTCGATAGAATTCAAAAAAGTTAAAACAGGCCAATAAGTGATACAGATTTGCGCGCCATTTTCTAAGTAATGTTTCATAAGAGTGGGCCGGTCTCAGCTGCCAGAGGTACGGTGTTATGTAATGAGTGACTCGGCGGTTAAGCAAGTTTAATTTGTGTCTCATTTAGCTCGTCTAGATATTCAATTAGTAATTTAAATTGACTGGATGGGTCGTATGGCATGTCACGTATTGTGTGTTGGAGTTTTAGAGGCGGGAAAGTTTATATAACGAGGTCATAGGACTGGTTTCATAACGTGTGTTTTCCCCCTTGAAATAACTCTCTTTCATATACTCTTAAATTTCATCTTGTAAGGGGTGTATTCTAATATGCGATTCCACTGTTTGTAGATGTATATTCTGAAGAATAAACAAAGTTATTCCGATCAGAAAGAAAAAAAAAACTTAGTGGAGTGTTGTCACCTTTTACGTCAAATCTGGCACTTCACAAGCTAATCTTCCACGTCTTCATAACAAGACGCAAGTCAGCTGATATCAAAAGGCCGGTATTGAACACGATCTCGCACACAACGCTAAATAAACGAAAAAAACACAATAACCGGTCCACACAACAATTCACTGAACCTACCTGGTTTCTTAATTTCATAAAGTTAACTACGAAGTTTGTGTCTCTTTTCTCTTCACACACACTCGCGGAACACGACTGTAAGACGACTAGCGTATGGTCGTCACACGAGAATAATAAGGTTGAAACACGAAGCAAATGCCCTGTACTTTCTGAGGGGTCGTGACCTGACATGCAAGGCGACCCAACTGCTCCCGGCTCGACCAATCACAGCGCCGCATCGAGTCTCAAGGGGCCGCCGGGTTGTCAGATGCACGACGAAGTCCCTTTTTCGATCCCATGTCGGTCATTTCGCGTTGTATAAGCCGTTTTTTAAAGAGATCTTTAAAAATATATGTTGATTTGAAGGAAGAGAGGTAGTATGACCTTTTTTTCCATCCCGAAACATACCCGAAATGTCTTTTTAAGAATTACAGATCTCTGGTTTGTCGGAATATGAAGCACTCTGTCGTAAAGATTACTTAGGTCAGGTCAGGTCACCAATACAGACACTAAACATAGCCGCGTTGACCTGCCCCTCCCCCTTCCATCCTTTCTATTGTGCTGGCGGCGGCAGGGGGAAGGGGGGGGAAGGGAGGGGGGAGTCGGAGGCAGAGTGGGAGAGGGAGGGAGGGGGAGAAGGATGGAGGAGGAGGAGGAGGGGGGGGTAGGGGGGAGGGGGGGAGGGAGAGGAAGGTTGAAGGATATCAAATTCCAGAGACATTTCCGAGGCTCAGGATTAAGAGGACGTTTCGCTCGAGTAACGTGCTCGGCAGATGTTTCTTTGGCGTCTCGCTTTTGTAACACCCTCCCGCCTCTTCCTCCTCCTCCTTCCCCTCTTCCTCTTCCTCTTCTTCCTTTTTCCTCTTTCTTCTCCTCCCTCTTTTCCTCTTCCTTCTCCTCCTCCTCCTTCCCCTCTTCCTCTTTTTCTTCTTCCTTCCTTCCTCCTCAACTCTCTACGCACTCTGTCGCGCAGTCAACTAGGACAATCTTTTGACTCGCCATTCCTCCTCCTTATCTTCTCCTTTCTTCACCTCTTTGCGCTCTTTCCCTTCTCTTCCCTCTTCCACCCCTCCACCTCTTTTCCGCCTCTCTTTTTCCTAGCTACTCTTACTTCATCTCGCTCATATATTCTCTTCTCCACCACCTCCACCTCCACTTCATCTCACCCTCACTTCACCTCCACAGTCTCTTCACTTCTCACTCGCGGTCGCTATCTTACTTCACTACCTACTACACATACACCATCTCGTACACTTCTCCTTCACTTCACTTTCTTCACCCACTATCACCCTCACCTTCTCTTCTTCCACTCGCGCGTTCCTCACCCTCCTCTATCATCCTTCACTCTCCTCTCTCTTCTCACTCCCTCCTTCTCATCTCCTGTCGCTCTCTCACTCTCTCTCCTCTCTTCCTTCCTCCTCTCCCCTCTCTCTCCCGATGCGCATCACCTGCACACTCTTCTCCCTCCTCATTCCTCTCCTCTCTTTCTCTCCGTCCTCATACCCTCCTCGTGCCCACGCGCTTCCCCATTATCGCCCTCCTATCTTCTTCTCCCCTTCCCCCACTCCCCTTCCTGCACCCCATCCATCCCCTTTCGTCCCTCCTCTCTCTCCTATCTCCACCCCCCTCGTTCCTCCTACCCCGCCCCTCGCCCTCTTCCCTCACTTCGCTCCCCACTCTCCCCCTTCCCACTTGCGTCCACATTCATCGCTCCCCCTTCCCACCCTCTTTCCTCTCTCTACACCCTCCCGTCGCGCTCGTCATTTTTTTTCAGTGTGCTGCATTTGCGATGTCGTTCTGCTTCCTTAGTGCTCTGCTGTTGGTTCTCGTCTGTCTGTTGCGGTCCCTTGTCTGCGCTTCGCTCTCGCTCTATTTTTGTCTGTTTGTTTGACTGTCTGAGTGACTGACTGAACTTGAACTGGCTGGCTGCTGGCTGGCTGGCTTAGCTGGATGCTGGCTGGCTGAGATGACGTGAGTGAGTGAGTGAGTGACTGGCTGACTGGACATGACTCTGATGAGTGAGTGATGAGTGCGTGAGTGAGTGAGTGCGTATTGAGTTGAGTGGAGAGTGAGCTGAGGAGTCTCGAGTGAGTGAGTGAGTAGTGAGTGAGTCGAGTGAGTGAGTGAGTGAGTGAAGTGCAGTGAGTGAGTGACCTGGCTTGACTGACTGACTGACTGACTGTCTATCATATTAATGTTGCGTGTGTCTGTCTGTCATGTCAGATCGTCATGTCTGTCTAGTTCTGTTTGTTGTACGCATTAAAATCAAGATATGTTTTATTCTACTTTAAATATCTTTTGTTTCCGCGTGTGCGTGCCGTGCGTCTGCAGACGCGTGTTGCTGTCGTGCTGTGCTGTGTTGTGTTGTTGTGTGAATGTGTGTGTGTGTGCTGTGGTGTGTGTGTGTGTGGTGTGTGTTATTGTGTGTGTGTGTGTGTGTGTGTGTGTGAGTGTGTTGTGTGTGTGTTGTGTGTGTGTGTGTTTGTGTGTGTGTGTGTGTGTGCGTGCGTGCGTGCGTGCGTGCGTGCGTTCGCGTGCGGTGCTTGCGTGAAATAGGTGCGCTGCGTGCGTGCGGAGCGAGTCGCTGGGTGCTCATGAGTCTGTGCATTGTGACGTCTACCCTATATTGCGAGTATAATAATGTTAGTAAACACGTGTAGTTTCTTGTGTGCCATTATTACTCTGCGCGCTGTGCTGCAATTACCACGTGAGTTGACTATTCCTTTGACAGTTGTATCTAGTCGATCGAGTGTACAAGTGCTGACTATTGTCCAATGTATCACGTGTAGCTCGATTTCTCAGGAGTAACAAGACTAAGAACATCTGTCGTCGCGTTTCGCACCGAGATTGCGAGATGACCCGCGAGAAAGCAACTATGCTCGTTTTATTAATTTTGATTTTCCCATCGTATGATATCATTCGTTGTTGCTGTATTTATACTTATGATTGTATTGCTTACCGGGAGGTGTTAAACTTTTCCCTGACTGCGGCGGTGGAGCATAAGAATCGCATGACAGGACAATCCATGCAGCACACAATAGCAGAATAACAGTCGAACCATTAGGCAATACAATACATCTAATCTAGCAATCAGGATAAGGCAGTGCACATTGCGCTGAGTCAATGACTGGTATTGTGTGTTTATGCAAAGTATGATAACAAAATACAGACCACTTGCAGGTTAGCAATATACACATCTAGGGAGCTGAACTCGAAGAGCACGCATAGGAAAATAATAAATAAATTTCTTATTGAGTTTCAGTATATGCCACTTTTGAGAAGCGATAGAAGCTTGGGGAAGGGATTATGGAGTGGAGAAAAGGATTGGGGAAAGGTTGGGAATGGTGATGATATCAATAACAAAAATGAAATAGAAGATAGCGAGAGTTAAGATAATTGAGTGAATAAATACCAGTTATTATGAGAGGAGAGGGAGAAATAATGGGAGAGGGAAATGGATATTATAAGGGAGATGGAGGGTAAAAAGAAAAAGCGAGAAAGTGAGGGAAGAGGGATGAGGTGAAGAGTATGAAGGGGGTTAGACAAGATATGGATGAAGAGGGCGAGGAAATAATTAAGGTGAACGAGACTGGGAGTGAATAAAGGAGATGTAATGAATTGGAAATGATAACACAGGAGGGGAAGGTTTGGGGATGAGGATGACGGGGAAAATGGTAGGATAGAGACAGGGAAGGAACGAGAGAATATCGATTGCGCGTGTTGGCGGTGGAGAGAAGGAGAGAGCACGAGAATCACTTCTATTACGTTAGCAGAGAGTGACAACACGAGAATGAGACGGCGCGAGTCGCGTACTCATATATTTGAGAATTGAGAGGCTCGAACATAGATGAGGTAACGAGTAAAAGAAGGATATCGTGTAAGCACGGAGATCAGGATTGAGAGAGCGGTAGTGTGGATAAAGGGATAATAGGAGAGAAGTCACCAAGAGACGATGGCGGAGGCGGTACAGACATAGACAATAGAAGAAAATGTATGGAAAGAGAAGAGGATGAGAGAGGGAGAAGAGGAGTAATCTTGGTGAAGTATAAAGCAAATAATCGGCGAGACGGGAAATATTCCGACACTAACACACTTCAGAGATATGAAGAGAGGAGAACAGAGAGGAGAGGAAGGGGGATAGGACACGATAATAGCGCACAGAAATGACAAAGAGAGGACAATAGAGAAAAGAAGGGACACGCGTCATTATAAGAAAGCATGATCAGATGACATCATTAAGAAGTGTAAACGAGTGGTATGTCATGAGAGCGAAGAGAGGACATAAATAAACAGTATAATTAACAGCATCACACAGTGCTGCTGTCCAGTTATACTAAGTATGCGTAGTGTGGATGTGTAACGACGAGCTATGCGTAAGAAGAGGGATGAGTATATACAGAGTGTACATAAGAGAAATTAGATGAAGCAAGGGAGAGAGGGAAAGGAAGAACAGGAAAGAGCAGAGAGCGAAGCTTGAGCGAGAGACCACGTAGGGGAGATTATTCAGAGAGAGGAAGTAAAAACACACAAAGGGATATGAGTGAACAGATGGGAATCAACATAACGACAGCGATCGACTCATCACATCTAAAGAAATGTATCATCCTCAAATAATAAATACACATAGACGACGCACAATCCATAAACAAACACCCCCCTCCTTCCACATAATAAACCATAACCCCCCTACACAACATAACTATACGCCCCCCAATCCCTCCACACACACAACCCACCTCCCTCACCACACACCAAACAACACATACACACAACACCCGCCTACACACACAAACGACCACCACCCTTACACACACACAACAACCCCCCTCCGCCCCCTACTACACACACAAAACCCCCCTTTTCACACACACACACCAAACCAACTCCCCCTACAACATACAGCAAACAAACCACACACAAACATAACCCCCACATCAATTTCACAAAGAAACACCACACAGACTCGCCCACAAAACAACACATAGACACAATCAAATGATACACCTCGCTACTCACAACAGGTAATCATCCGCATAATCATCTCTGATTCTCACACATCGACAACTATACACATCGCAATGAACATAACCTGGACCTGATCTGCAACACGAACTCACGGCCACCACAAGACATCTATGTAGACTCACTACATCCAACCTAGTTACAACCTCACACTCACACTACTCCCCCTCATGAATACACATCTATTCACAACTATCTACACACTGACTAATCTTCTCACGCAAATAACCCAACACAAGGAAAAAATCAAGACACATGCATTACTATTATACCACCCACCATCTACACTAATGTATCATCAGTTCCATTACGACGAAGAATGAATAAGAAATAACGAACGAAGAACGCAAGAACACACAACAAAAAAGGAACATCTAGAATACACATTACTCGATAATTGTTGGAATACAATTTGACCCTAACTGATGGACAATCAGCACCCAAAATACACCAATCAACTATCAAGAAAATGCGAGAAAAAAGGAATAATGATATGCCTCATCACCTTATCTTACACCTGAAGAGATAATTCGAAGCGAGTAACAACTAAATGGCAACATGTAATCCATCTTTGTCTTTATCATTATTGCTTACTTAATATCGCATATCAAGATTCGGATAATCACGATCATGATGACCACACCGACTGTACTCATGACTAAACTTCAATATAGTACCACTACCCAGTATATTATTCGAGCATCACACTCAAACGACACCCACATGAGAGGCACCAACTTAGGCATGAGCTTAGCCGTACATCTTAGAATCCACAACGATCGCACTACATGACTCAACGTAAGTATATGATATATCCTTCCACGATCCTATCCGATAAACCAGGAAACTCGCGAGTATAATGAGTATTGAAATAGCTAACAGACATACTAGATGATCACCAACTCATATCATGAACATACTGTCCAACCCATCCAGGATGACAAATAAATACATCCAAACGATAGCACTAAATGAGACAGTGCGAATCGCTTAATCGTAATCTCAATAACCTACAATGATGACTAATCACATCGAATAATGATAATGATGATAATGATGGTCAACTGATTGAATTGGACAGCATTGATGATCTCGAATGATCCAACGCATGATGATGATGATCAGAATGATGATCCGCATCACTGATGATGAATTGATACGATGAATCGAATACGTAGATGAACTGGATAATTCGATTAATGATCACATAGTCGAGTTCACAACTGATAATGATCATCACTGCATAATGATAATGACTACACATGATGAATGATAATGATAATGATAATGATAATGGATAATCAGCGTCAAATCAGGTAATGATAATAGATAATTGATGATAATGATGATAATCGATACATGATAAATCCAATACGATATGATAATCCGATCACCATGGTGATAATGATAATGATAAGATAATACGATAAACATGATAATGATAATGATAATCGATAATCGATTCAATGATCACATCGAATCACTGAGCGTAATGCGTCATCCCACCTGTCACCAATCAGACTATCAGATCCCAAATGTACTATATCGACAATGAATAACTCGAACTAATGATAATGCATAATGATAATGATCACACCTGACAATGAACTAATTGATGATAATGATAATGATAATATAATCGACATAATAATGATAAAGTAAATGGTGATGAGATAAATAGTGATAATAAGTAGCCCCAATCATGATAATAAAGACGGTAAACGCACCACATCTTGATAATCAAAATATTAGTCCGAACTCAACACAAATATAGTAATCATGAATAATCCACCAACTTCGATCAGATGATCAACACTATCAAACCAAGTACAAGAAAATAGAGTGAGAAGATTAGATCGAGCGAGAGATGGTATTGCGAATAAGGTGCGATTGTCAGTAGAACTCTTCCTTTATGGCAGATCTAACGTATCAGTAGTCCGCACAGTCGGTCACGTAATAGGTATGAGCTCAGTTGAGGTTGACCTCACGAGATGAGCCTATATACTTCATGTCCACGTGTTTGAGATTGATACTACGTAGTTATGCTTATAGAACTGGAGAGTGATAGTGAGGGAGTGGATGAGTGAGTAGGTAATAGGTAGATGATGAGTGTGGTGAGTAGTATAGAGATGGATTGAAGTGGTAATATGGAGGAGGTGTCGAGATGTGTCGACACGTAATATGAGATAAGAAGTAGTGAGAAGCTAGGACGAGTAATGAATAGTTAGTGAGTGGAGAGATGTGAGATAGTAATAATGAATGGTTGAGTATGTTGATAGTGAGTTGGTGAATGTAATTAATAGAGTTGAGTAGTGGAGATAGTAGGTAGGTGGTGGAGGTGGAGAGTAGAGAGAGGTGAGATTAAGTAATATAGGTAGAGGATAGTGAGGAGTAGAAATGATAGTGAAGTAGTAAGATAGTATAAATGATAGTGAAGAATTCAGGTCAGTGGAGATATAGGTAGGAAGATGTTGAATATAAATAGGTAAAGTGATTGTTAAGTGAGTGGGAGAGTTAGTGAGGTGTAATTGAGTCATGTGTATGAGTCGATAGGTGAAGTAGTGATATAGGAGATATAAGTGGAGGAGGTTGAAGTATAGGTTGGAGGATATGATGAGAGATAAGTTCGACAGATATAGATATAGTAATGGATGATAGTAGGTGCGACCCAGTGGGAGAGGTTAGTACTGCGAGCGTAACTAGTATCATGGTTCTAGAACTGTTGCACAACATTGGTTGCATTCACCATGTATGACAGTTGAGCGTATCAATTTTGTGTACACACAATCAAGAACCATTGCTGTTATGAACGCGTAGAAGGCTAGCTATGTATGACTTAAAATGCAACAAAGTTCCGAGTTATTAAGTAAATAATTCCATAAATGAAATCAAAGCAGCAAGTACATCGAATTATTAAATAACACATTAATATCCCACACATCACATAACGATCAACTAGCGCAAATTACACACAAGTGATTTAAAAAACACACACAAACAAACACATAACACACCGTTATGAAACAAACACACATTATCATTAGTTCCATAATTCAATATATATCTATTTTTATTTTCACTTATATGTTATCTTTTAATTTATTCATGTAAATAAACATTATCTATCTATTTTTTAGAAATAATACGAAATACAATAAATTAAAGGCCTCACGAGCTCATCTATTAACACTCCACACATCAATTATACATTTAAGTACATCTAGTCTAAATGACGCGCACCACATATCGCTAACTAATTGATGATGTATTAGATCTATATACATGTCCAAGTACATGAGTTCAGAACACAAGGTCACTAATTACCCAGAGAGGATAACAAGTAAGTGTTAACAGTATACGCGTGCAGGAGACATCGCCATACGTCAAAGATATGCACTGATGAACAGACATATGTATATCTATATCTAGCCAGCGTAAAACATGCTTAATGACGTGCGAGAAAATGACAACCTTGCGTAACCCACTGAGGTTCATAGTCAGATCAAATGGCAGACGGGGAATTGTGAAAAGTTAACAGTACGTAAATGTTTTTTATTTTGTTTTTCAAAGTGGTCAGTGTGAATCGGTGTATGATATTGAGAGACGCGCCAGAAGACGAGGAGGGAGAGTGGAGACGAATGAGGAGCCAAAGAGAAGAGATAAGATTAAATGAGTTGAAATTCGCTTAACGTACAATAAATTAGTGAACCAGAGATCTCTACGAAACGCACACCACGACAGACTATTGAGATCTAAAGTTATAAGAGACCAGCATATGAAGACGCGCATGACAAACAATTAAAGAGAAGATTATGTACTTACTATATGAGCAAAAACAACAAGAGAGCGAGCAAGAGTAGATAAATCTATCAATCACGAAAAACTATCACGAATATGCATAGTATGTCTGTATGTAGTCGTGCGCGAGAGACCCTCATATTCCTCGGCCAATATACTCTAGCAGATGAATGTCAGACATAGTAGTTCCCTGTCGGAGAAATCTTAAATCAAATAATAATTTAATATATAATTGTCTGAAATCGTGAAAATACCATAGATAGTAAAACTGGAAATCTCACTACAAAATCTGGAACTAATATACAAAAATGGATAAATTAAAAAACTTAGCAATAATATACTGGAAACTATATATAAACTCAAAAATCATGGAAACTAAAAACTAACAAAATCTGGAAACCAAATAATATCAGTACAAAATCTGGAATAACTAAAAACTCAAAATTACTGGAAAACTAAATAAACTCATACAAAAATCTGGAACTAAAAACTATCAAAATCTATGTGAAACTCTAAAAAACCTACTAAATCTGGAAACTAGTTAAATATAACCCAAAATTACTATGGTGATAACACTTATTAAATATAAAACTCAAAATCTGGAAACAACTCTCAATAAATTCATGGAGAATCCAAACTTCACCTATAAAATTCTGAGTAATCCACATATCAAATATTCTAAAATCCAAAATAATGCCGATATCTATCGATATACACCGAATATCTACAATCATATTCAATACTATGTAAATCTGAATCTGAAAAATCTGAAAATAATCGGAGTCCAGCCTGCCATCACTACCATATATAGGATATCGCCTAGCATACGCGCTACCATAGTCACAGTGTAATCGATAAACGCAGTAACTAACGTAGGGAATAAGCGAGCACGTCATAATCTATCTAAATACGACCCCTTAGACCTATTTGTACCTATCACTCTGATATCGACGGTACTGTCATCTCGATCCCAGTACATATCGGTATTCATTTATATCACGGTATCTCTCTAGGCTTTACCTATTATCTTCATATTCCCTTTACGTTACCTACCTTTATTATATATTATCGCTCTCTATATGGTATTCATCCTATCCGTATAACTTACTGTTTAAGTACCTTATTTCGTATGGCTTTTACTTGTGAATTTGGTCTTTTATGGTCTCATCTCTTCGCTGCGGTCTCTAAGTCTCTCTCTTGTTCGTGATTCTCATACTGCTACCTTCGTTCTATATGAGGATTATTACAGTATCTTATTTTGCTTGGTCACTTCTGGTCTGTCTCTTATTTCGGTCTCTTTGGGTCACTGTCTTCTTGTCATTCGTCTTTTGTCTGTCTCTGTCTTACGTATCCTCTTTGTCTTGTCTATCTTTAGTTCATCGGTACCCTTTTATCTTCGTTGCTTTTGGTCCGTATCTCTTTGCTTGCGGTCTCTTGGTCTGTCTCTTATTTCGGTCTCTTAGTCTCTCTCTTGCCTCGCGATGTGTCATATAGATGATTATGTTTTACTTACTTGTTTCTAGCGTATCTTTTAGTCTATCATCTCCTTATCGCCTGTCTCTAAGTCTTAATCGAGTTCATCTTGGTATTTTATATAACTTAGTCTGTTACAAATTCTTATATATTCTTTCGTAGTATCTCAGTTCATGCTAATCCCGGCTTTATTCAGGTCATGGTACATTCTACTACTCCTAGTTCATTTATTGGTCCTTATTTCACTCCACTGTTTCGGTCCCAGTACTTGCAGTGTATCGTAATGTTACTATAGATTCACCCATTCACTATTATTAATACGAGGACTTTTGAGAGTCGTTGCTACTGATGTACTCCTATATACTTACTTCCCTTATTATATTTATTATATTAGTTTTGTATATCATATAATCCACTTTTCTTTATCGATCTCCATCATTATTATTTGCTCATATCAGCGCGAATTCTCATCATACTACCCTATAGCCTTACTATCCGGTATTCTCCTTGTCCCCATTCGCTATTAATTTATTCCTTTTTGTCTCTGCAGTCTAAACTTATCTTCGATATTTTATAGAATCTATATTTATTTTTATCTATATTTGCCTACTCTCTTTCTTCTATCTCTCTTTCTTATCTCTCTCATTTGTTCTTTCTTTACTTGAGTATCTATTCTCTCTTCTTCTACCTTACTTAACTTCGAGCACTCACATTAGACTATCTAAGACGGTACTCACTCCATTCACTCACTATCCCACTATACTTACACTCGGTCTCCATATATACATATTACTATTACTATCACTCTTACTCCACGAGTTGCACTCTATAGAGTCACTATTAGACTCATTATCTCTACTACGATTACTACATCTCTCACTACACCTATTCACCACTCTCTCTACTTCGAGCTTCTATTACCATATACAATCACATAATACCATATATCTTATATACTATCTACCCCATCTATATATCACCTAATCTCACATCTGCATTATACAACTCACTCGCCATACATTAGTTTCTCTCTACTCCATCATCTCATATACTCCTAATTTTTTCACTCATAATCTATACACTCATATCTCACCCCATTCGCATATAACTTACATATATCCCGTCACTACTAATCTACATATTATACCATATCTGCTAATATAATTAATTCTTCTTTGTCCTAATCATTATTACATGAATACTACATATGTACCATATATCACTTCTCACAATTAAACATAATATACATACAACTAGATTCGAGCGCATATATTACATTATATAATGTTCTATATAATTATCCACACTATATTAAGACCAATAATCATATTCACTACTTTACTTCACACATAATCCCTCATGCGAGTCTATTCCTATACATATCATCTCTCTCTTTCACTCATATATTACCTATATTGATACTACAACTTTCACCTATGCCCTTTATCTTGCATATTACACCCTATCCTTCCCCATCTATTCACTATACTATTCACTATCACTTATATTACTCTACATATATACCTCTCCACACATATCTCACATATTACCCCGTGTGCTAGTGCCTGGCGCAGCGGTACAGGTGCTGGTCAATATGTAATCTAAGCGTCGAGACTCTGCCGTCTTCAATTCCACTCCCGCCACGCTTCGTGCATGCTGGTTCACACCCCCGGCCACTCCCCTTGCACACAGGGGGAGATTTGGCGCAACATATACAACAGGTTCAGTCTTACTCACTGTCACTAGCACAATGCTATACTCATCCCATTAGTTACAAATGGATCTATTTCAGACACTAAATCTTTATATATACATATAACACATTTATTTTTCACATATTCTATCCATATTTCTCACATTATGTAACCAATTTACATATTTCTTACATACTCTCACCAATGTACTTTACTCACTATACAACCACACTTAATTAACCATACATAGTTTACATATACTAGCATATATAACTACATACTATCATCGTTACCTTACCTATCCACACTACTAATCACCCCACCTTCATATAATGTATCCCCCAGTCGCTATACCATACTCACTACTACCTCTCAACATCATGCATATACTCACTGCTCCCTCACTACTTCACTATATATATACCCCTATCTTTATTTATAGGTACAAAAAACTCAATATCATATATCGCCTTCTTTCACCTCTCTATCTACCATATTATATATTATAATACCTCCTCATTACTCTATTCCTTAATATACACTATCACACACTAATAATCTTTATTGATCCCTCACTATCATACTACCCTCCTTATCTCCCTACCTCTACTACAATATATATACTATATGTATAATTACCATATTAATATACTACTACCAACTCTGCCCCGTCACTCGCTCATTATCTTCCCACACGCCTCTCCCTCTTCCCCTTTTCCTTCCCAGGCTACCCTGCACTTTCCTCCGGTCCTTTTGCCCTCCTCACCCCTCTTGTATCAAAGACTCACCCTCTCCCAGTCCTCTCCGCACCACTTTAGACCTGCTCCACCACACTACAACCCTCATCTTTTCTTGTCCGGCCCAGTTCCTTCTGCGTACCCTTTCCTCTTCCTCCCCTCTTTCCCTTCTCCTTAGCCTCTTGGATTATAGTTAAGTCACCGTCGGTGCGCCGCCGCCTTGTCCGCATCGGCTTTGAATTGAGCTTATCCTCCCTGTCCTTTTTTTTAGTATCTTTTACATATAATAATATATGTTAGTTTTTATATTATATAAATATATATATATATATATATATATTATGTAGTTATACAGTTATATATATATATATATATATATATATATATTATATATCATATATACTACATATACTACTATATATATATATATATTATATATATATATATATATATATATATATATATATATATATATATATATATATATATATATATATATATATGAATGTATGTATGTTTATATGTGTATATATGCATATATCTGTATACATTTCTATATGTATATATAGATATATACGTATACATATGTATATATGTATATGTATATGTGTACATATATGTATATATGCATATATACCTATATATACACGAATATTGTTCACTGTGACGTCTCTTGCACTGGAGATATTCATTCCCATACCTCCCATACATTATCTACAGTGAGATAACGTGATAAGATTCTGTTTTGTGGAGGTATGGTTCCATGCGCGACCGAATCAGTATACTACAATAGGCCTTAAGGTACGACATGGGAATTATAGACCTATATGTTTATAAACACAAATATAGTAATGTGAACATAGTTAAAAGGGGAAAGACTAAATCACGGTCTATTTCTTTCATTTTCTTATTGTGATTGTTTTCCTTCTCGTATATGCACGTATTTTTTCTCAAAATATACACACACACTTCTTTCTATTTAGTTTTCTGGTCAGCTAATACTAGTATTGATTCCTTTGATTTTAAATATATATATATATATATATATATATATATATATATATATATATATATATATATATATATGTATATATATATATATAT
>NW_020871923.1:456723-461723 GCF_003789085.1 Penaeus vannamei
TTATCATTATTATTATCATTATTATTATTATATATTATTATCATTATTATTATCATTATTATTATCATTATTATTATCATTATTATTATCATTATCGTATTATCATTATTATTATTTGCATTATTATTATCATTATTTATTAATTATTATCATTATATATCATTATTATTATTATTATTATTATCATTATTATTATCATTTATTCATTATTATTATCATTATATTATTATTATCATTTTATATTATTATCATTATTATTATCATTAATTTATTATATATTATTTATTATCATTATATTAATATTATTATTTATTATTATTTATCATTATTATTATCATTATTTATTATCATATTATTATGCATATCATTATTATTATCATCATTATTATATCATTATTATTATCATTATTATTATCAATTAGTTTATCATATATCATTATTCATATTATTCATTATTATTATCATATATTATTCATTATTATTATTATATTTCATTATTATTATCATTATTATAGATTATTATTATCATTATTTATCATATTGATGCATTATTATTATCATTATTATTTATTTTACATATTTTAAATCTTATTATAATTATATTTAAATTATTATTAATCATTATTATTATTATATTATAATCATCATTATTATTATCATTATTATTATCATATTTCATTATTATCATTTCATTATCATTATCATTATTATTCATTCATTTATTATTATCATTATTACTTATCATTATTATTTATCATTATTATTAATCTATTATTATTATTATTATCATTATTATTAATCATTATATTATGCATTATTATTATCTTATTATTATCATATTATTATCAATTATTATCATTCATTTTATTATTCATTATTATTATCATTATTATTATTCCATTATTATTATCTTATTATTATCATTATTATTATCATTATATTAAATCATTATTATTATCATTATTATTATCATTTATTATTAATCAATTATTATTATCATTATTATTATCATTATTATTATCATTATTATTATCATATTATTATCATTTATTATTATATTATCATTATTATACATTATTATATCTATACCTATCATTTATTATCATCATTATTTATTATTATTCATTATTATTATCTTATTATTATTAGTCATTATTATTACATGAGAATTATTATCATTATCATTATTCATATATTATTATCATTATTATATCATTATTATCATCACATTCATTAATCATTATTATTATCATCATTATTATTCCATTATATTATCATTATTACCATCACATTATTATTATCATTATCATTATCATTATCATTATATTATCATTATGATTATCATATATTATCATTATTATTATCAATTATATTATCATTATATTATCATTATTATTATCATTATCATTTCATTATTATTATCATTATTATCATTATTATTCATTATACCATTATTATTATCATTATTATTATATTATTTATTATCGATTATTTATTATCATTATATTATTATTATCATTCATTATTATCATTATTATTTATCATGTATTATTATATTATTATTATTATTATTATTATCATATCATTATTATCATTATTATTATCATTATTATTATTATCATTATTATTATCATTATTATTATCATTATTATTCATTATATATCATTATTATTTATTATCATTATTATTATCATTATTATTATCATTATTATTATCATTAATTATCATTATTATTATCATTATTATTATCATTATTATTATCATTATTATTTTATTATTATCATTATTATTATCATGTATTATTATCATTATTATTATCATTATTTACAATTATTATCATTACATTATCATTATCATTTAATTATCATATTATATCATTATTATTATCATTATTATTATATTTATTATCATTATTATTATCATTATCATTATTATATTAATATCATTATCATTATTATTATATTATATTATCATTATTATTATCATGCATTATTATGATTATCATTAATTATATTATTATTATCATTATATCATTATTATATCATATTCATTAATTAGTTTTATCATTAATTATTATTATATTATCTATTAATATTACATTATTATTATCATTATTATTATCAATATTATTATCTTTATTTATCATTATTATTCATTAATTTCATTATCATTATATCATTTTATCATATTATTATCCGATTATTATTTTTCATTATTATTTATTATTAATCATTATTATTTATTATCATTATCATTATTATCATCATTTATTTCATCATTATTATCATCATTATAATATCATTATTATTATTACATCCATTATGCATTATTATCATTATTATCATTATCATTATTATTATCATTATTATTATCATTATTATCATTATTATTATCATTATATTATCATTATATATTATCATTATTATTATCATTCATTTATTATCATTATTATTATTAATTATCATTATCATTATTAATATCATTATTATTATCATTCATTTCATTATCTTATTATCATTATTATTATCATTATTATTACATTATCATTATATTATTATTATCATTATTATTATCAATTTATTATCATTATTCATTATTATCATCATTATCATTATTATCATCATTATCATTATTATCATTATATCATTATATCATTATTATCCTTATTATCATTATTATCATTATCATTATCATGCATTATTATATTATTATTATCATTATTATCATTTATTTATTATTCATTATTATTATCATTATTATCATTATTATCATTATCATTCATTATTATTATTATTATTATATTATTATTATCTTAATTATCATTATTATCATTATTTCATTATTATCATTATTATCATTATTATCATTATCATCATTATTATCACTTTATCATATTATTATTATCATTATTATTATTTATATTATCATTTATATTATCATAATTATTATCATTATTATTATCATTATCATTCATTATTATTATCATCATTATCATTATTATCATTTATTATCCATTATTATCATTATCATTATCTATATCATTAGTTATCATACTTATCATTATTTTCATTATTATCTTTATTATCATTATTATCATTATTATCATGATTATCATATTATTATCATGTTATCATCATTGATTATCATTATTATCATTATTATCAATATTACCATTATTAGTTTTATAATGATCATTATCTTATTACTGTAGTCGATTATTATCATTATTATCATTATTATCATTTAATTATCAATATATCTTTATTATCATTATTAATCATTATTATCATTATTATCATTATCATCATCATTATTATTATCATTATTATCATTATCATTATCATTATCATTATCATCATTATTATTATCATTATCATCATTATTATTATCATTATTATCATTGTTATCATTATTATCATTATTATTATCATTATTATATTTCATTATTATCATTATTATTCATCGATTATCATCATTATTATCATTATTATCATTTCATTATCATCATATTATTATCATTATCATCATTATTATTATCATTATTATCATCATTGTTATCATTATTAGGTCATTATTATTATCATTATTATTATTATCATTATTATCATTTTTATCATTGTTATCATTATTATCAGTATTATTATCATTATTATTATTATCTTCATTATTATTATCATTGTTATTATTATTATCATTATTATCATTATTATCATTATTACCATTATTATCATTATTATCATTATCATTATTATCATTATCATTATCATTATAATCATTATTATTTTTTTTACCATTATTTTCATTATCATTATTACATTATTATCGATTTTTCATCGTTATTATCATTGCTATCAGTATGCATACTTCTTCATATTATTGATCTTATTATCATATTATTATCATTATTATTATTATTATCATTATCATTATCACAATAATCATTATCATTATCATCATTATTATCACCATTATATCATGTTAATTATCATATAATCATCATAATATTATCACCATCATTATTATCACCATCATTATCATTATTATTATCATCATTATTATCATTATTATCATTATCATTATTATTATCATCATCATTATCAATAAAATGATCATTACCATCATTATCATCTTTATTATCATCATTATTATTACCATTATCATCATTATCATAATCATCATAATCATTACCATTATTGTCATTAACATTATCATCATTATTATTACCATTATTATCATTGATCATTGGGGATCGTTATCATTATCATCATATGATTGTTATTATTATTCATTATCATGATCATCCTATTATCCATTATTATTGTTATGAATATAAACAATTTTATTATGATTTTATAATCCATTATCATTATCATTATCATTTATATTATTATTGTTATTATCATTACAATTATATATTATATTTTCATTATTATATAATTATTATTATCATGTTATTATTATTAATCATTATTATTATTATTATTATCATTATTATTATTAACATTATCAATTTTCATTATTAATTATCATTATTATTATTATCATACATTATTATTATTATTATTATTATTATTAATATTATTATTATTATCATTCATCACATTTCTATTATTATTGCCATTAGCACTATCAGCATTATTAGCAATATGACATTTCATTACTATAATTTATAATGATTATTTACTATCAAGCTTATTAATATCAATCATTCATAATTATTATTATCATTATCATTATCATTCTATTATATTATTTATTAATTACTATTATTATTGCTTCATCATATCATATATAATTATCTATCATTGTCATTATTAAAATCATCATAATTATTCATTATCATCATCATTATTTTCATTATTATCATCCTTATTATTATTATCAGTATTATCATTATCATTATTATTCCCTTTATTATTATCATATTAATCATGTTATCTATTATATCATTATTAATCATTATCATTTTCATCATTAATTATTATCATTATCACAATTAA
>NW_020871923.1:464223-469223 GCF_003789085.1 Penaeus vannamei
TTTCCCCCCCCCCCCATCAACTGATTTCTTCCAAAGCCGTTTCCTACATCATTGGCGACGGCGAGTGACGTGTTTTTATGACATACGACCAAATGCCACTTAACTTGTGTACAAATCGCACTGCTTTATGATTTCCCAACACCCACGTTGTTATATGAATAAACCCCACACCTCCGTTTCCAATAGTGTGTTATATGAATAAACCTTCCCTGTCGAATTACCTGGAAATAAATGACAGTCGCGCATGGAGTCTTATATCAAATAGTATTCATAATTTTAGTAAACACGAGAGGGCCCCGTGTTCGTTCGCGTGCCGGGGGGCTTCGTCTGAGTTCGAATCGATGGTGATCCGATTCGCTTGACTTCTGCTAGATTACGCGCCGTTTATGAGCAATTATGTTTTGTATATTTTCGATTCGTATGATATGCGGTTTAATTCCGAGCGACGAGGAATCACAGTTACAATATTGTTATAATTCCCAGTGTAGACGTTTATAAGTATCGCCGTCTTCATTGTTTATTTATAGATGTGTTTCTGTTAAAGTAAGAGGACATTTTAATGGCAAGTTATAATCACTATTTTAAAGTACAAATTACGATCTGAGGCTTTTATTTTTAAGTTTAGTAAATTATAAAATTATGTTTACCACATTTAATATGCATTACTAATCTGTATCATCGTACATATATAAATTACTACAATGCAATAAACAATAATATATACACGCTTCCCTATCTGGTAACACATTCCTAATTCAGTTATAGAAACGAATTTTATTATTATTATAGCTAGTTTTGGGGGATTGCACATTGTTAACTACAACACCGTTAACGAGGGTACTTCACGATCGTGTAAGTAAACCTTTAAATGGTGTAGTTATCTGAAAGTGACAACTCAAAATTATATGTAGAAGGGACATGACGACGCCTGATTACTTGACCGCTAAGAAGTTTAATCAAGGTTGTGAATACAAGCTTTCACAGTAGTATCTGCACCCGACTAGTTTGAATGGCCGTCATGATTCGCCTGGAACGAGAGAGAGAGAGAGAAGAAAGAAAAGTAAAGAAAGAAAGAAGAGGAGCAAAAGGAAGAAGGGAACAGAGAGAGAGAGTAAGAGAAAGAAAGAAGAAGGGAGAAAAATAGAAAGGAAGGGAAGAGCAAAGGAAGAAGGGACAGAGAGAGAGGAGAGAGAGGAGAGAGAGAGAGAGAGAGAGGAGAAGAGAGAGAGAGAGAGAGAGAGGAAGAGAGAGAGAGAGAAGAGAAGGAAAGGAAAAAAAAGGAGAATGAAGAGAAGGAGAGAGGAAGGAAAGGGGAAGGGAGAAAAAGAAGGAAAAAAAAAAGGAAAGAAAAAAGAAGAAAACGAAAATGAGAAAAAAAAAAAAAAAGGAAGAGGGGGGAATAACGACAAAGAAATAAGAAAACAGGATAAAAAGTAAGGGAGGAGGTAAAGAGTAAAGGGAAAGAAGAAAAGAGTAAGGAGAAGAAATCAAGGGAAGAAGGAGGGTAAAAAAAGGTAAAGAGAGGAAAGAAAAAAAGAGGAGAGAAAGAAGAAAAAAAGAGAAGGAAGAAGGAAAAGAAGAGGTAAAAAAAAAAAAAAGGCAGCAAAGGAAAAAAGAAGGGCGAGCAGAAGAACAAAAAAAGGAAGGACGGGGATATGAAATAAATACAACCGATAGAGTACATAAGAAAGAAAAAACATACCAATACCCTACAAATAAAAAGGAAGGAAAAAAAAAGAAAAAAAAAAGAGTTGGGAAAAAAGAGAATCAACATAGCCAATCGAACAAAAAAGAGGGAGAGAACGAAAGGGGAAAAGGAGTGAGAGGAAAGGAAAAAAAAAGAGAGGAAAAAAAACACAAAAGGAAAAAGAAAAAAAAGAAAAAAAAAAAAAAAAAAGACAACAAAGAAAGGAGACAACAAGGGGAAAGAAAAAAAGGGAAAAAAAAAAGGCAAACACACAAAAACAAAAAAAAAAAGAAAACAAAAAACACAAAAACAACAACAAGAAAAAAAAAAACCAAGGAGACATAAAAACAACAGCGACAATAGAAAAAAAAAAACAAAAAATAAATACGAAAGAGGAGCCCAACACAAAAGGAACAAAAAAAAAGAAAAGAAAAAAAAAGAAGGAAGAAAAAGAAAAGAGAAAAAAAAGAGAAAAAAGGAAAAAAAAAAAAAAAAAAAAGAGAAAAAAAAGAAAGAAAAAGGAAGGAAATGGATGAAGGGGAAATAACAAAAAAAAAGGAAAAGAGAGAAAAAAAAAAAAAAGGGAGAAAAGAAGAGAGAAGAGAAAAAAGAAAAGAAGGAAAAAAAAAAGGGAAAGAAAAAGGAGAAAGAGAAAAGAAGGAAAAAGAGGGGAGAAAAAGAGGAAAAAAGGAAAAAAAAAGAGAAAGGGAAAAAAAAGAAAAAAAAAAAAGGGGGGAAAAAAGAAAAAAAAAAAGGGGGAAAAAAAAACAAGGGAAAAGGGCACAGAGAAAAAAAAAAAAAAGGAAAAAAAAAGGGGGGAGGGAGGAAAAAAAGAAAAGAGAAAAGAAAAAAAAGGAGGAAAGAGAAAAGACACGGGGAAGGAAAAAAAAGAAAAAAGATGAAAAAATATAGCTGACTCAATTCCTATTGAGCCAGTGGCGTAAGAGAGAGAGCCTAGAGCAGGCGAGAAATATTTATGCGCTTGACAACAAGAGACGAAAATTTTAAATAAGACCAATCCCACAAGACGCAATTTAACTGCCTTACCGGAAGTTATCTTGCCCAGGAGACCAGATACCAATAGAAGACAGAACGAGAAACATAACCGCTGCCCACCCACCCCAAAAAAAAGAAAAAAGCGCGGGAAAAAAACGAAGTAATACCAAGAAATCGCAAATATATATCACTAAATCTTCACATACCTCGGCATTATCAAAAAAAACATATATTACGAACATACGTACTAGTAAAACAATGAAATAAAATGGTGAGAAACACCCAAAAAATACATATACAGCAACAAATACGAGACATCTGAAAAAAGCTTCTCAAATAATCCATTGAGTACCAATAAATTAATTACGAGAGCAGCGTTCGCCGATAAACCTTTATATAACGCAGGTTGTACAGAGTGCTAGTGAGATGCAGCAGTCGTATAATAGAAGGGTTGCACCACATGAAAAGATGCTGAATAAGTCCCATTATAACGCCTCATAAAAATATCATAAAAGCGACACAACAACCAAAAAAAGAGACGCAATATGAGCTCAGTTCAGCACCTTGAAAGAGTACTTCAATATATCCAGAACAAACACAATATAAAAATATTATATAAAAAATTGGAGAAAGACATTCCTTAAGAACTAAAAACGAAAAAAAAAGCAAAAAATAACGAGAAAAAAAAAAGGAAAAAAAAGAATCCAAAGACAAAGGAAACGAAATCCAAACTTTATCAAAAAGGAATAGAGAAAAAAAGAAAAAAAAAAAAAGAAAAGGGGGGAAGGTGAGGAGAGTGCATCCCCGGGCAAGATTAGTGGATATCACCTCATAGAAAAAAAAAAAAAAAAAAAAAAAAACAAGGCGAAGGGAAAAAAGAGGAGAGAAAAAGAAAGAAAAAGAGAAAAAAAGAAAAAAAAAAAAAAAAAAAAGGAAAAAGAAAGAAAAAAAAAGGAGGAGAGGAAAAGAAAAAAGAAAAAAGAAGGGAAAAACGAAAAGGAAAGGAAAAAAAAGAAAAGGGAGAAAAAAAGGGAGAGAAGAAAAAAAGGGGAGAAAAAAATAAAATTAGCGAAAAGCAACTTACGAGTAAAGGTGAAATGAAATATCAAAAAAACAAGCAGAAAAAAAAGGAGAACAAAAAAAATCCTTGAAAAAACACACTACTCGATATCATGAGTGAGAGAAAGTAATAACCGTTAATATACCACGAAATCAGGAGAATATAAGGAAATAAAAAGAAGAAAGAGAAAATGAGAGAACATCCATCCTATCCCACGTTCGAGAAAACTTGAAGAGGGAAGAAGAGAAAAAAAAGAAAGGAAGGGGGAGGAAAAGAAATGTGGATTCGCGCCGTTTATGTTCGAGGAGATTATTCACACCCGGAATATAGGCTTGAATGATAAACTACAGAAAGACAAACAACAAATGAGAATAGGGAAGGATTAAAGAAGAGCTCCGAGAGAAAAACAAAACAGATAAGCGGAATCAAAAACTAAAGGAAGCTGCCCAGAAGGACAAAGGGATTGAGGAGGAAAGAAAAAGAAAGCCGATACAAATTATAACCAACAAAAAAATAAAATCGGCCGTTGAAAGGAGAAAGGAGAAGAAAAGAGGAGGAAAGAAGAAGAAAAAAGAATGGATAAAAGAAAAAAAGGAAAAAAAAAAAAAGGGAAAAAAAAGGTAAAGGAATAAGAGTAAGACAAAGGAAAAAAAGGAGAAGCAAAGGGAGAAAAGTAAAGGAACAGAGAGGGGAGAGAAAAAAAGAGAGAGAGAGAGGAGGGAGAGAGGAGAGGAGAAGAGAGATGAGAGAGAGAGAGAGAGAGAGAGGTGGAGAGGAGAGGAGGAAAAGGAGAGGGAGGAGAAGAGGAAAGGAGAGAGGGGACAGAGTAGAGGGACAGAGAAAAGAGAAGGAGAGAGAGAGAGAGAGAGAGAGAGAGACAAAAGGACACAAACACAGACAAACAGACACAAACACACGCACACATCAACAAACCCAAACACACAACGTCTTAAAAACAGACTGACCCATGAAGCCTAAGATGCCGCTTATCCATGCCTTCTTTTCACACCGACATGAGAACACGCAAGTCACAAACAGTGTGTCTGAGGGTCGCTACTCCAAGGGGTTCTTCCTGAGGTGAGGTAAGGCTCTTTTTATGAGATCTATTGCATCCTCACAGAGAGATAATTGAAGGATTTTTGGCAGCAATTCGAAATGCACTTTGAGTTATAATTGGCACCAGAATGTCGGCTGGAATTGTGTATATACATATCCACGAAAAACTTTTCGTGGGTGTGTACTGTACATGAATTTTTA
>NW_020871923.1:471723-476723 GCF_003789085.1 Penaeus vannamei
TTAAGAGAAGCGGTTCCCAAAATTCAATTAAATATGATCCCTTTTGAAACAACACAAACCGTCTGCTTTTTATGAGAATTTTACTTGTATTTCTGCTTATGCTTTGAATAATATTTTTTGCTTAATGTACAGCACTAGAATAACGCTGTTTGAATTGAATGTGATCATTTGTTTGATAGATATGAATGGAATATAAAGATGAGTAATTGGTGCAAGTGTAGGGTCGCTGAAATCTCTTTGGATATCCTGGTTTGGGATAGTCTGGCCTAGACAAGTCTTCTCTTCTCTCTCTCTTCTCTTTCTCTATCTCTCTCTCATTCATTATCATTACTATATTTAATATTATCGTTATTATCGTTGTCACTGTATATTATATATACAATATATATAATATATTATATATATATTATATATATATATATATATATATATATATATATATATATGCATTTACACACACACACACATATATGTACACGTATGTGTGAAGGCTTGTCTCTCTGGAGTTAAGTGCAGCTTTCGACACTGTTAATCACAAGGGTTTAGTTTCTGTTACAGTCTGTTGATGTTGGGTAGCAGAGTCTAAAGTATTTTAACCCGTAGACAGCAGCGTATTCTGGGGTTCCTCAAGGTAATGTTCTCGGCCCTTAGTACTTTATTTTATATATAAGCGATATGTGGTCTGGCATTACTAATAAAATGTTGGCATATGTTGATGATACTTCTCTCTATGCTGATAATCCTTCTCCGGCAACTAGGCAAAAAATAGCTCAGTCTCACTGTAGACCTGATGATAATCCATTCGTGAAGTTCTTGGTGGGGCAAGAAATTAAATCCTACTAAGTCTAAGGAAATGATTGTGAGTCGGTCTCGAACGCAGTTGCCTCAGCATCCAAGACCGCTGATTAATGGAGTCGTATCATTTCAGTGGATACCCTGAAGCTCTTAGGAGTAACCTTTGATTCAAAGCTTCCATTTGAATTGCATATTAGGAATATGGCGCGGGCAATTTCATCTAAGTTAGGCATCATTCGCAAGTGCAAGATCTATGAAGATGACAATATTACTCGTAGATGCTTCTTTTCTTGTATTCTGCCTCATTTTGAGTATTGTTCTGCAGCAGAATCACACTTAAGACTGTTTGATCGTTCTTTTAATTCCATTACATTTTTCCTGTCTCACTTAAATTTGGACATTGGACATCGTAGGGTTTTTCACATCCCCTCTATATTTTTTTCTCTGATTTTTATCAACCTGCAAGAGTTACCAGAAGTTCTATGACCCTCAATTCAATGACATTTGATGTAAATCGATCGTCTACAAATCAGTTTTTAGATGCTTTTTACTGCACTTTGTAGGCATGGGAGTAGATTGCCTTAAGAGATTGTAACTTCGAATCTTGATAAGTTTAAAATTTCAGCGAACATATAATATATATATATATATATATATATATATATATATATATATATATATACATATATATATATATATATATATATATATATATATATATAATAATATATATATATATATAGAGAGAGAGAGAGAGAGAGAGAGAGAGAGAGAGAGAGAGAGAGAGAGAGAGAGAGAGAGAGAGAGAGAGAGAGAGAGAGAGAGAGAGAGAGACACACACACACATACAAACGTATTCATTCATTTACATATATATGTATATAGGACTTTTTGTAACCTGGGTATATATGTTTTACACATCTTTTACTCATTCATCCCCGGGCGACTTCGCAATCAGCTTTTGGAGATCTGGAAATGGTATTTTCGTGACTTTCTTGTCTGTGTCTGTATGTATTTGCGTGTGTGTGCGCATTTGTTGTGTGTTGAGTGTCTATATGTGTATGTGTATGTTTGCAGGTGTGCGAGTGTATGTGCATGCGTGCATGAGTGCGTGTATGTATGCGTCTTTGTCTAAGTGTGTGAATGTATGTTTGATTACACACCCCTTCTTTTGTGCAAATGGCTTGCAGATGTCTGGTGAAACTCGGGGCCATCATTTGTTCTATTTTCTGCATCAACATTTGCAGTAGGCCCTGTCTCTCCTGTGGTGTAGGGGTTGGCACTGGCAGAAGGTGCAGAAATCGGAACTGCTGTGTGTCCTGAAACATGTGTTGCAGAACTCGAAAGCGATGTCGATGTCAAAGCAGGCTCTGAATACGATGCCGATGTAGCAGGAGCTGACACTGATACTGAAGGGGGCTGAGGCGGACCTGATGCCGCGCTAGAGCAGGTGCTGAAACTGGCGCTGAAGGGTTGAGGCAGACCCTTGAAGCTGGCGCTGGGCGCTGGAGCAAGGAGCTGATACTAAGGCTGGAGAGACCGACTGTTTTCGTTCATGTAACTCGCCACATTTATCCTCCCAAGATGGGGGGGGGGGGGGGGAATTCTACCTCATCGTTAAGCCTAGGAAATGAGATGGGGTTGCGAGAAGGCAGAACAGCCTGCTGCTTCTTTATCAATTTGTTTTTCTATCGTTTGGATGATATGCACATAATGGAGAGTTTGCATTATTCTCGTCTGCAGTTAACACTTTTCCTAGACTTGATGACCCTGTGCGAATTTTTCGGCGCATTCCCTGCTCATGTGAACGGCAGCGCAGTACCGGCAACGAGGCTGCTCGCGGGGACTAGCGCGTGCCCCGTGCCCCATCTGGAACAGTTGGCGCAAAAGAAGGTGAGTGACTTGAAGACAGCACACCTGAAAGATGCCATACCATCCAGAATTTTGATGATTTTTGGGATTTTCTCCCCTTCATAAGTTATGAGGAGTCGCTGTGTCATCCTATCATTAAATTGAATGCGTTTAGTGTAAAATCTTTTCATTGTATTCAGTGATCTCATTGGTGTCAATTTCCCTCGAGAGAGAGAGATTTAAAGATTAAAGATTTAGTTTTAATTCCATTTGTTACAATGGATATTCTCTGCTGTGACATTCTGTCTGTTTTATTTTGCCCAAATCTCGCCGTGTGCAAGGAATGGACGGGGATACCACTCACTGGCCGGGCGTGGGATTGAACGCAGGTCCGCAAGATTGCTAGACCAGCACCTAGACCAGAGAGAGAGAGAGGAGGAGAGAGAGAGAGAAGAGAGAGAGAGAGAGAAGAGAGAGAGAGAGAGAAAGAGAAAGAGAAAGAGAAAGAGAAAGAGAAAGAGAAGAGAAAGAAAGAGAAAGAGAAAGAGAAAAGAGAAAGAGAGAGAGAGAGAGAGAGAGAGAGAGAGAGAGAGAGAGAGAGAGGGGGGAGGGAGGAGAGGGGGGAGGAGGGAGAGGGAGAGAGAGAGGGAGGAGAGAGAGGGAGAGAGAGGGAGGGAGGGAGAGGAGGGGAGGGAGGGAGAGGGAGAAGGAGGGAAGGAGGAGAGGAGAGGGAGGAGAGGAGAGGGAGGGAGAGAGGGAGAGAGGGAGGGAGGGAGAGGGAGGGAGAGGAGAGGGAGGGAGAGGGAGAGAGGGAGAGGGAGAGGGAGAGGAGGGAGGGAGGGAGGAGGAGAGGGAAGAGAGTGTGAGGAGATACATTATGAGAGAAATATATAGATATAGTGAGAGAGAGAGATGTAGAATGTGTGAGAGAGATAGAGATACAGTGAGAGAGAGTTAGAATTTGTGTGTGAGAGAGAATGTAGAATGTGTGAGAAAGAGAGAGAGAGATGTAGAGTGTGTGTGAGAGAGAGAGAGAGAGAAATACAGTGAGAGAGTGCGATACAGAGATAAAGAGAAAGAGAGTGACTTTTTATTCATTCATTCATTACCAAGGTTTACAAACAACACAATCTGAAAATCTAAGTTTTATTATTTACATTTAAGAACATCAGTCGGGTTTCACATCTCTTTTTGCCTCCTGATCATCAGCTGACGGTCCTGAACTTGCACTCAACATCTCAACGATCAGCTGATTTTCGAACATTTCATTTCACTGACGAAGCTCCACGTTGAGTTCGTGTTGATAATATTGATCTTTATATCTGTTCAGTTTATCCATTTCTCTGTTCACTCTCTCATTCATCTTTATAAATGTATCCATTCTTATTCTTTGACTGATTCACTTATACCTATTCATCCATCTATGTCTTTTTCTTATTTTCTCGCGGCGTTCTCCGTGCATCCGTGTCGATAACCATTACTTTTTCTTCTTCTTCTTCTTCTTCTTTTCTCTCCATTCTAAATTACTTCTTCCTCTTGATCACGTGCTGCAGGTCGTACTTGCCCCTGATGCACTTGACCTTCACACCCGGAACGTCCTGCAGCCTGCCAGGTCGCACGAGGACGATATTATGCTCCTGCAGGTTGTGTCCTTCGCCGGGGACATAGGCTACCATTTCTCTGCCGGTCGAGAGGCGCACCAGGACGCATCTGGGAGGGAAAAAAAGATAATGTCTTGTGAATGGCGAGGTCGAGATCAGTCAAATGTCTGATTTCTGATGTCTTTATTTTGATTTTGTGTTCAATAAGAAAATTTGATTTTAACTTTGCAAATAAGAAAGCCTCTTTCTTTTCTCTCTCTCTCTCTCTCTATCTACCCCCTCTCTCCTCTCTACCTCTCTCTCCCTCTCCTCTCCCATGTAACTCTCCATCTATTCTCCCTCCACCCCTCCCATCCCCCTTCCCTTCCCTCCCTCCCCCTCACTCACCACCTCCCCTCCAACCCCATCCCTACCCACAGCCCACCCCTCCCTCCCATTTCCTCCCCTCCTCCATACCGTCACCCCCCCCCCCTCACCCCACCCACACCCCTTAAACACCCACTTCCGGTTAGCCGAGTTGGGTTTCCTGGGCTTCTTGATGAGCGTCTTGAGCACCACGCCCCTCGCGAAGGCCTTCTTCACCAGCGGGTTCTTGTTCTTCCTCTTCTTCTTGACGGGGCCTGTCTTGTGCATCTGCCGCAGCGACGCCTTCGTGCCTTCGTGGGCTCCGAGGTCGCCAGCTGCCTTACCTGCAATGGCGAGGGGGGGGAGAGCAAGGTCGCTGTTAACAAGGTCACTGGTGGCTAATTGGAC
>NW_020871923.1:479223-491723 GCF_003789085.1 Penaeus vannamei
ATATATATTATATATATATATATATATAATATATACACACACACGCATATATAATATTGTAGGTGTGTGTGTGTGTGTTGTGTGTGTGTGTGTGTGTGTGTGTGTGTGTGGTGTGTTGTGTGTGTGTGTGTGTGTGTGTGTGTGTGTGTGTGTGTGTGTGTGTGTGTGTGTGTTGTGTGTGTGTGTGTTGTGCCGTGTGCGTGTGCGTGTGCGTCTGCGTGTGTGCGTCTGCGTGTGTTGTGTGTGTGTATATGTTGTGTATATATGTGTGTGTATGTGTGTACGTATGTGTGTGCGTAAGTTGTGTAGTGTGTGTATATATGTTTGTGTATATATGTTTTGTGTATATATGTGTACGTATATGTGTGTGTGCGTAAGTGTGTATGTGTGTGCGTAAGTGTGTGCGTATGAAATGTATGTGCGTTCGTGTGTGTGTGTTGAATATGTGTGAAAAGTGTGTGTGTTGAATATGTATGTATGTATGTATGTGTGTGTGTGTGTGTGTGTGTGTATGGTGTGTGTGTGTATGTGTGTGTGTGTATGTGTGTGTGTGTATGTGGTTGTGTGTGTGGTGCGTTCGTGTGTGTGTGTGAATATGTGTGAATATGTGTGTGTTGATATGTATGTAGTGTGTGTGTGTGTGGTGTGTGTGTGTGTGTGTGTGTGTGTGTGTGTGTGTGTGTGTGGTGTGTGTGTGTGTGTGTGTTATGTGTATGTGTGTTGTGTGTGTGTGTGTGTGTGTTGTGTGTGTGTGTTGGTGTGTGTGTGTGTGTGTGTGTGTAATGTGTGTGTTGTGTGTGTGTGTCGCGCGTATGCGTGCTGCGTGCACACGTATGTTTTGTCCTTGTGTTTAGTTTTTTCGTTCCCTCCTTTATCAACATCCATTCACCATTCATTCCATTCATACTGCAGGAAAATGCAAACCCCGATAGTTTTTGAGATTACACTATCTACGTAACTGCAAAGAAAATAAAAGGAAAGAAAAAAAGAAAAAAATCAGAATCTGAAAATGGCAAATAGAAAGAGGGAGAAGAGGAAGTACAAAATGGATGAAAATGAGGAGAAAGGGGAGAGGAAATGAGTAGAAAGGATAGAAGAAATGGGTAGAAAGGAGATAAGGAAAGAGTAGAGAAGGGAGCCTAAGAACCACACAGCAGATATGAAAGTTGATAAAGGAGGGAAATTATGAAAGGGCGAAGGGAACAACAAAAAAGGAGGAAGAGAATTAGAAAAGGCAGCGGAGTGAGAAGCAGGAGGAATGGGAGAGGAAAAAGTAGAAGGGGAGGAGAGCAGAAAGGAGATACGTATTTCATGTATAGAAGAGATAGATAGAAAGAACAGAATGGAGAGAAAAAAATATATTTTGAAAAGGAATGCAAATGAACATAAAAAACGGAGAACGAAGAGCAAACAAAACGTGGAAAAAACAGAAAGGAAGAGAGAGAGAGAGAGAGAGAGAGAGAGAGAGAGAGAAGAGAGAGAGAGAGGAGAGAGAGAGAGAGAGAGAGAGAGAGAGAGAGAGAGAAAGACGACAGCAATGGCGGGTTTCGACCGTTAAAATACAGCATTCTTAAGCGGCCACGTGTTATGCACGGCCGCGCTCCAGCCACACAATCACACGCATAAGGAAATCAATCCCCTGATTTATGGGCAGGTTAAGCGCGCCACGGCCTCACTGAAAGAAAATCCTGATGTTTGGCGGCAATTAATCCCGAATTTCGAAGCCGGAATGGTGTGTCAATAGCACACACGCGCTCCACAGCCACAGAGGGGCGCGGGGCCCGCTGTCCGCCGCCGGGCTCCATATCACGAGCATAAATAGAGCAAATTCATGCAACCTTAGAGGAAAACTAACGAGTAAGGAAGGAATAACCCCCCCTCCTACTCCCACAAAAAAGGCATCCATTTCTGGAACGTTTCTCCTAGCCGCCACAAGGTCGAAAATCAAACCTCTCTTTATGTTAACTCGTGCTCTATCGACCTGCCTCCCACCCCTGGTCTCGCAGGCTCGAATGGGCGTGGAAAAGAAAGGAGGAAGGGAAGAGGAGAGGAGGGAAAAAGGGAGGAAAGGAAAGGGAGAAGGAGGAGGAGGCGGGGAAAGGAGGAAGAGGAGGATAGGGAGAGTGGGGTGAAGTAGTAGGAAGATGAGGGAGGAGAGGAGGGGAGGAGGAGGAGGTAGGGAGGAGAAAGGGGGAGGAGGAGGAGGGAGGAGGGCGAGGGAGGGAGGAGGGCGAGGGGAAGGAGGAGAGGGCGAGGGGAAGGAGGAGGAGGGGAGGGGGGAGGGGAGAGGGGGGGGGAGGCAGGAGGGGGGAGGGGAGGGGAGGAGGAGGGAGGAGGAGAGGGGAGGAGGGGAAGGGAGGAGGGAGGAGGAGGAAGAGAAGGGGAAGGGGAGGAGGGGAAGGAGGAGGAAGAGAGAAGGGGAAGGATGATGAGGAGGGGAAGGAGAAGGAGAGGAGGGGAGGAAGGAGGAGGAGGAGAAGGAGGGGGAGGGAATAAGGAAGAGGGGAAGGAGGGGAGGGAAAGGAGGAGGAGGAGAGGGGGAAGGAGGAGGGAGGGGGGAAAGGAGGGAAAGAGGAGGAAGAGGACAGAGGAGGGGGGAGGGAAGGAGGAAGAGGAGGGGAAAGAGGGGAGGAGAGGAAGAAGAGGAGGGGGAGGAAGGAGGAGGAGAGGAGGAGGGAAGAGAGAGGAAGTAAGGAGGGAGGAAGGAGGGGGAAGAGGAGGAGGAGGAGGGGGAGGAGGAAAGGAGTTAATAGGAGGAGGAAGTCGAAGGGAAGAGGAGGAGGAGGTTACGAAAAGAGGAGGAGATCGAACAGAAAGCGTGAGAAAAAAAAAAAAAGAGGAAGGGGAAAGCAAAGAACCTGGGAGAAAAGGGAGAGAGACAGAAAAGAAAGACGGAAAGAGGTAATTCTAAATACCCGCCCTCCCCCCCCCCTCCCGCCTCTCCCCGCAATCGGCCAAGCGGAACCAAGCATTAATCAACAGCAATATAATACCACACTAACCCAAGTACCGCCCGTCCAGGTAATGACTGTTAACAAGGGCGCGTAATCACACACAAATCTGTCGGGAAGCGTGTGTGGGTGGGGTGGGTGGGGTGGGGGTGGGGTGGGTTGGGGTGGGGGTGGGTGGGTGGGGGTGGAGTGGAGTGGAATGGGTGGGTTTGGTGGGTGAGAGTCGGAAAAACCCTGACACGGAGGCACTTGGGACGAGGTGTGGCGGGTGGGCGGTCATTGCGGGTCGAGGTGGGTTGGTGGGTGGGTTAGTGGTCAGTGGTTGAGGGTTGGGTGGGTGGGCGGTGGGTTAGTGGTTGACGAGGTTGAGCGATCATTGCCTTAGGTGGGGTGGGCTTGTGGTTAGGTAATTGAGTGGTTGTAATGTAGCGTGGAGTGGGTGAATCGCTGTGGTAGAGTGGGTGGGTGGCTAGCTGTTGTGGTGTGGGTGATTGGTGTGGTTAGATGGTTGAGTGGGCGAGAGGCTGTGATGGCGGCGGCGGAGACTTCAATCTAGCAGCAAAAGAAATTACTTGAAAAGCTTTTGAACAGACTGTCAACCCCCCAAATTCTCTCTCTCTTCCTTCTCTTTTTTTTTCTTTTTTTTCTTTTCTTTCTCTCCTTCTCCCTCTCCTCCTGTTCCCTCTCCCTCTCCCTTTCTCAAAAAAAAAAAAAAAATAAAAAATAAAAAAAAACATGTAATCAAACTTAAAAGTACATAGAAGAGGAGAGTCGGAACATGAAGAGAAAGACGAGGAGAAACTATAAGCTGAGCCAGAGGAGGAAAAACCGAAGAGGAGGAAGAAAAGCTGGATGAAGATAAGAGGGCACAGGAACACACACACACACACACACACACACACACACACACACACACACACACCACACACACACACACAACACACACACACCACACACACACAACACACACACACACACACACACACACACACACACAACACACACACACACACACACACAACACACACACACACACACACATACAAGCACACACACACACACATACAACAACACACACACACACTTCACACACACACAAGCACACACAATCACATCACAACACACACACACACATACACGCACATACACACACATCACACACTCACATACACACACACACACAGACATGCACAAACACACACACACACATGCACAAGCACACACACGCATGCACAACACACACACATGCACAAGGACACACACATGCACAAGCACACACACACACACACAAACACACACACACACACACAACACACACATGACACACAGCACACAATAGACACACAAGCAACACACATAGACACACATAGCACACATATAGACACACAAGCACACACACACACACACACACACACCACACACACACACACACACACACACACACCACACACACACACACACCACACACACACATCACATACACATGCAAGCACACACATCACATACACACACAAGCACACACATTACATACACAAAGCACACACACACACACAACACATGCACACACATCACATACACACACACAACACAAACATCACACACACACACACACAAGCACCTACATCACATACACAAGCACACACACACACACACACAAGCAAGCACACACAACTACAAGCACACACACACACAACACAAACAGCAACACAGACACAAACAAAACCATAAACCCCCCAAACATACACATCCCTCTCCCTTACACACTAAAACGTTACCAAAAATTTCAACAACTGACCTCTGGGTAAAGCAGGTGCAAGGCTCATTCTGGACAAAGCCAGTCCAAGGGTTCTGAGGGCCATGGTCTGAGGAAGATTTGATTATTAATTAGAATATTGACATATATAACAAAAAAGGTTTGGCCTGAATACATAGAAAAGGAGAAATAAAATGATAAAAAAACGATTCTTCTAAAGGATCAAGTGCATTCAAAAATAACATTTAAACAAGATGACCATAATACCAAAATCTGAAGCAATGTGATTTTTTTCATCGAAATTGTTTTCTTTGTTTACAGAGCAGTATATCATAAGCTCCGAAAATTGACTGTTAACATATGTAATTGCAATAATGAAAAAGAAAAAAGAAGAAGAAAAAAAAGAAAAGAAAATCAATATTCAGTTGATACAAAAGTCCAATTTCATGATATTAGGAAAATGATCATGGTGAGAAGTCTGGTTGAAGAGGAGGGGTGGGAGGAGAGGGAGGGGAAAAAAGGAGAGGAGTGGGAAGAGGAGGGAAGGTAAGGATGGAAGGAAAGGAAAAAAAGGAAAGGAAGGGAAGGAAGGAAGGAAGGGAAGGAAGGGAAGGGAAGGGAAGGGAAAGGAAGGGAAGGAAGGAAGGGAAGGGAAGGGAAGGGAAGGAAGGGAAGGGAAGGGAAGGGAAGGGAAGGGAAGGGAAGGAAGGGAAGGGAAGGGAAGGGAAGGAAGGGAAGGGAAGGGAAGGGGAAGGGAAGGGAAGGGAAGGGAGGGAAGGGAAGGGAAGGAAGGGAGGGGAAAGGGAAGGGGGAAGGGAAGGGGGGAAGGAAGGGAAGGAAGGGAAGGGAAGGATGGGATGGGATGGGATGGAGGAAAGGAAAGAAAGAAAGAAAAAAGAAAGGAAAAGAAAAGAAAATAACAAAAGAAAAAAGTTCTGAACAACAACAAAAATTGATCTTGGAGTAAATATAAACTGTAAATGCATATTTTCATGAGATCATATGGAAATTACCTAGGTAATAAATAAAATACCTTAAAAATAATTTTCATGTTAGAATATATATTTGGTAATCTGCAGCAAGTAAATACACCAAGTAAACCCTAACATAAAGAGAAATTCATCTATTAGATGTGTCAGAGATAACTTTTTCATAGTATTTGCAACATGCTATAAATATGTAAAGACTCAATCATTTCCATAACCCTCATTACTAAAGGTTAAGAAAATAAAATAAAAGCCAAATTCAAATAGGTGCATAGTTATCCTTATTAGTACAGCAATTACCATTAGGTAAACTACTACACTTCAAAAGGTATGTCTGAAAAGCCTCGTTACTTAAAATAAATGCTTAAAAATTAGGTGGAGTTAGTATAGTACAAGAAACTCCCCAATTGGATTTTAAATGTGTAATTCACTGCTAGTGCTTCTGGTATCCTGTTCTTATACAGATTTGCAGACTTTGATAAACACCTTTGACTATCTTCACTTTTGCTAAGGGTGAAGTTTCATCCAGCCATCTGTTATATGGAAAATAATATATGCAAACCATAAAGCAAGTAAATCTAAGAAAAACGTCTTCTATGCACTTCTGTTGCAACTCAAAAATAAAAAAAGTTATTGGACATGCAAGCGAGTCTGTAATTAAAATCTTACCTCACTCTCTATACAGTGTCCTTTATACCTAATAATGTTGCTTTATATATTATTCATGATTTTTTGTCTACTTCCTCAAATTCCAATTCTGATTAAACATAACTACAATCGCAATATCTGGACAGTACTTGGGACATCACTAACAGTAGTGCAGAATATACTAGATTTATTAATAAAAATGACCCTAAGCCTATCTTTATTGCTGCTAGTATATGCATTATAGTTTTCCTGGGATTCATAGAGCCAAGACAAACACCTGCAAGTTTTGATACAAAAGTTTGTCGAAAGAAATGTTAGGTAACATTTGCTGGTAACTGTACCTTTGATAACATTTTTAGGTAAACACAATCTACATGGAATAAAAATTTGACCAAATAGTTCCTGTCAATATCTTCAATATATTGTTCAAGCAGAGCATCATTAGGATATAAAATCCTGATATATTTTATCGTTTACAAATTAAAAGCAACAAACACAGCCACAAATAAGCAAAAACATTATACCTGACGCGGTAAGTAATGGAATACGTCTAATGTAACAGCCTAATACGTTTGTAGTGGAGTATAAGCTACAATACCTTATTAAGTTCCTTCCACGGATTAACAAAAAGTAAATTTGATATTCAAGCTTTTCCCTTCATGACGGCAAGACACAACACTAGCAGGCCATCAGCTGTTCCGCCGGAGATGCATCTTTACAATGCGTACATCCCTAAAAGTTACCATTTTTTTGCAAATATAAACACCTAAAAATAAAACAAATATATTTTTTGTAGTACTATTATAATCTTTATTGCTCATTTTCTAAAGAATCATTAATAATTGGTTTATTAGGGCGGTAAATATTTACTAAAGATGTGTTTAATGTTTACAATTACGGAGCTTATATACTGTTTGTGTAATTATTTTAAAAAAGTGAGGATATAGTTTAAATTCCTTTATGTAAAATAAAACTATAACAATTAATTAAAGTTAATTTTAAAAATTATATCTCTATAGTAAAGATAGAGTAAGTAAACTGCATAATGAGAATGTTCTCCTTAAGAATATAACCTGGAATTATACCACCTCTGGAAATCCAATGCTGAGAAGCCGAAAAATTTGTTTTCTCAAGATGTTAACAAACTCTGCATTTGTTTGTTGTCAGCATTTGTCATTAAGATATACAATTCACCGTTACTTTACGTCGAATTCATCTTTGCATTCGAAATCTGCGGCGAAATATGCTAGGAAATTCTTCGCAGGAAATAATGGAAAGAAGTGAGTCAAAATTTATAATGAATAATAATAAGTAATACGTGTTTTCTTTTCAGTTTTACCTTAACGTCAATGTTTGACCAGTTTTACAATTAGTTATTTCGACCTTAATCATCATGTTATACTTTTCTAGTTGTTGGTAGACGACGTGTAATACTTTCCAAAAGAATTTGTAAGGAGGGTATTTGACACATGAAACCATGGCATAATATTCGTAGATGTATGTATTAATTTGCCTTTTTCCATATCGTTATTCATGATGTCTTTTATATGAGTTTGTTTGCAATCTGGCGAAGTTTACTGCCTTTCTAGAGTTTGACAAGCAAAATATTCAGGTCTTTGGGAACAAGCTGAATTTCATACTGTTAGTTGAATTTTGCTGATATCTGTCACTTATGATGTGGCTTGTCATACTCACATTTATCTAGACAGTGTACTTTGGTGTCCTACAAAGAAACGAAATGAAAGAAAAGATGATGAAAAAGTAGATGAATAAACCTGAATTAGAGTGCCTTGGACATACAGTTGATATTTTATGGTATTTGTGAGTCATTTATGAAGGCTAGGTTCATGGCATACTGCATTATGTGTTGTAAATCCTGGGAATAAAGATAGATGGGAATGTCACAGGATGTCATTACAGGATTTTCAAGGTTGCATTAGGGTCATTTTAGTCCCTTGTGCTGTAAATTTGGTTAATTTGGGTGTAATATTTATTGTATGCAGGTGCCTTTGGGTTCTGCTCTTGGTAGCATTGAATTATTTTTTTGGCTGGTGATGTTCATAAATTGTTCCAGATTCCTGACAGGTTTCCTTAGCACCATCTCTATCAAAGCTAACATGTATTGAGAGGGGTGCATCCTTTTATCGTTCAACTAAATTGCCAAATAGGATTACTTGCTTACCTCTTGCTTATTTCTGATGTTGAAAGTACCCCTCAGTCATACAGAATAGTACCTCCAAAGAGTACTGTATTTTGTGGACCAGCAGACTTTGTTTCAAGTCAGATAGGCCTATGTAGTTTTTAAGCCTGCACTTTCATGATCACCAGATTGTATTCAGAGTTAGATCTACACTGGGGTGAAGGGAAGCACTAAGCATTTGCTTGCCAAAGTGTCTCTATTTTGTTATGCTGGCATGCCAAGAGGATTCTTTTAATTTTGAACTGACACTGCCATGTTGAGTAAGAAGCCAAGTTAACACCAAAGGTCTTTAGCTTAAATGAAAGAAATGTACCCTGGTACATAGTGAAACTAAATCTCTTTGTACTTTCTATGTGGATGAGGGCCAGATGTCAAGAAGAAAGTGGAACTAGTATGCCATTCATGATGTTAAGCTTATTCGATGAAGCACCACTGGAACTTCTCTGAGGTCCTAGGAGACCGCCCTCGTAAGGATGGGCCAACATGATTCCTTTATACTGTGTGCAAATTCCCTGCACTGCTTTTCTCAGTACTGTTCCCCTTGAGAAGCAATTTGTTGTTGGGTGCAAATGAATGGTAATTTTTAATAATATTCTCATTGTAGTTGATTCTCTTGCGCAGACGTATATGGCATGATGGCAGAATGATGGCCAACCCAGGAGGATTAAGCCAACCCCAGGCAAAAGGAGAAGGAAATACACATAGACTGCAAGTTCTGAACAAAGTTTTCTTAGAAAAGATCAGTGACATGATGGCAACAGGAGAGGTCTCTTCACAACTCTCTGGTCATGGAGTGGAAATAACAAAGGTAACAAAGCTACTGTACAAATGTTGGGGTATGGTCAGAGCTTAGAATTTGAGGCCAGATGGAAATATTTGCTAAAGAGGCCAATGAAAAAGAGATAAGAGTATCTTTAGAGTACTAGATATGTTTTTTTTTATTATTTTTTTCTTTACAACTCAGGTGCAAGTACTGCCAAATGTAGTTGGAATCAATGTGTACTGGATATCTAAAGAACCCCAGCTTGATGACAATGTTTCAAAAGTTCTTCAAGAAAATGCCCCACTTCTTCGCCATGAGTTAAGCCAACTTCGGGTCTTGGGACATGTACCTCGTATAACATTTGTTAAAGGTAAGATCTCATGGCATAAATTCTTTTATTAAGAGTTATGAAATGTAGGAAGGAAGGGGAAGTACAATTTGATTTAAACCTTTTTTATGATCTTATACTGAGAAATTAGGTGGATAAAACATGTTGAGTGTTAAAGAGAAAGAAAAAAAAAATGCAGAAAATCATATAAGCATTCTATTGTACTTCTGTTTCAGATGAAAAATTCTATAAGTTGGCAGAAGTAGAAAAGCGCTTATCACTTGCCGACTTTGGAGAAGGCTTTGAACCCACAGATGCCACACATTATGTAAAATCTGCTCTTACAGTCACAACATTGCTGAATGAAAATTTAAAGGTAAGCACATTGGGTTTGTGAGTTTGAAACCATTTGTTCTTGTATTATTTTGAATTGTTTTGGCTTACATACTACTGTTTATATATATTTTGTTTTGTATATGGCATTATGTGTAATTAAAGGCTAGTAGTAGCATGGCAGTGGTATCCCGCTGTCATACTCCTAATTGTCATTTCAGAGTGATTTATTTGTATATATTTTTTTCATTCCAATAATTATTTAACTTTCTAATAGAATGATTATGAAATTAAGCTTTTTTCTTTTATCTTTAACTTTTATATGATTAGTGCATATAGAAATAGTATATCTTAATAGGACCTTTATTTTTTCTTGCAGTATCATGAACTACCATATACTTTGCATGCTTCTTGTGATTCTCAAATAATGCCTGAAAGCAAACTGCTGTTCTCATCTTTTGATACATGGAAAATGTTGCAAATAAAAGTAAAACTAATAACTGTATTTCCTGTTCCCAAAGGATGCCATAGCCAAGATAGAGATGGAAGCTGAGGAATCAGGAAGAGCAGTGTGTGATAACTCACAGGCTGAGGGGCTGCCGTCAGATTTACCACAAATGAGAAATGACGTGTTTGGCATTGACGTTGACAAAATCTACGCCATGGTGAGAACACTGGATGAAATCCAAGATGTATGAAGTTGTTTAAGCATATGAAAATAATATAGAAAAAAGTATGAATGTATTTCTGATGAAGATATAATCAAAATGAGTCAAATCCATCTCTTGTGATGTAAAAATTGTAACAATGAACTCTGTTCAGAACTATTAATTACTTTGCAGAATTATTAATGTTATTTACTTGTGCATTTGTGCATGTTTTTGCATCTCAGTATGTGTATTTCATCTTGTGTTTTTATTTATCTGCTTGTCTGTAATGCAACCTAGATTATAGATTGTTATGGCAGCTTCGTTCCACACATCTTGATTCCTAGAGTGTGTGGGAGTGGATCCTGGTGGGAGAGGCCAGTTATTTAGCTAGTAATATTTGATTTTATTATTTCATTATAATTTGCAGGTACAGCAGGGAATGGTGAGGGCTGAAGCTGCCCATAGAAAAGAACTGGAACAGGAGAGCAGAGGCACAATAGCTGAAGACAGTCAGAATAATCTTGTCTCAAGAATGGCGGAAATTAGACGCTGGGCCACCCATTACAGAGATTTGAAGAAGAAAGAGCGAAGAAGTCAGAATAAAGAACAAAACATTCTCAGCGTTCCACCTAAATATATATCAAAAGAAATAGAAGACATACAATACATTGAAGAAAATGATTATATTGAAGAGGACTTTGATATGAATGATTTTAAATATGCTGACTTTGAAAGGAAGTGATGTAGATTCATAAAAGATATATGATAATAATAATAATAGTGAATGATACAAACTTCAAAGTCTCTTGAATACTTTTATGTAGATATGAGGATTATCTCCAGATATTATATTTATTGTAAATACATAATAAAATCACATAGTACACAGTTTTGACATTTTACTCAGTTCCCTGTTGTCTTCGACGCTATGGAGAGATTGTTAGAATACTGAAAAGCTCAATGAAAATGCCTACCACTAACAGAGAAGATTAAAGTGCATCATACAATATATATTTCTTCTTAATAATTTTTTTTTTTTTTTTCTTTTTTTGAGTGTGTGGTTCCTAATTTGGGATGATTTGATGGGCATTTGATTAGTTGTACTTGCACTTTCTGCTAGGGAGATGCACTTGCTGAAAAGATATGCTCTCCCTCAGCGTGTTGACTGTCTACTTTTAACTCTTGGAATGCAAGAACTTGAGATAATTGATCACTTTAGCCTGAGTAATTTTTCCCCTTTTCTGCAAGAGAATATTCAGAAGTTTCAAGGTTAATTGATAAAACACTTTTAATATTCATAGAGCAAAGATGCCATTTTTTCGACCGCAAATCACACCTCATGTGCATCCTGATTAATACCATCACTTTCTTAGTGCTCAGAAGTGACCAGAAATTTTTAAAAAGCTGGAAAATGCCAGGTAAGACTTGATATAATGCCTGATTCTTAACAACCAAGGAAGATGGGTTTTGGTAAAAGAATGGAAAACCACATGGGTCTAGGTCTTCAATGCCTTTACTTATGATAGACAAAGAAAACACTCCACACAACACCCACGTAATATGCAGCGAGGTGTTGTATGCCAATCTTACAAGGCTTTAAACAAGGTTGAAGAGTTCAGATATTAATGTCATGAGCAGTTGTTAATACTATGTAACGTTAATATCACCCCCAATCCTTTGCTCGTCGTTGTGGGAGGGCTTAGGAGTCAGAGACAGGCCCAATGTAGCGTATCACCCCTACATTGGACCACAGCCCTCATCTCAACTAATTTTGCAAGGGCTTTTTTTATTCTCTTCTGCATCCCCTTCTTTATGGAATCTTCCTGAAATGCCCTCTTCTGTGGATTTTTTCTCTCACTATTTTCCCTTTGTTAATAATGTTTGAAAT
>NW_020871923.1:496723-514223 GCF_003789085.1 Penaeus vannamei
TCATATTAGAAATAATTAAACCAAGAAGTCAGACATCCAATTATGCACTCATAAGGAAATGAATCCTAAAAGAGGGATAAATAACATTTCAATCATCATCTAACCTTTATTTCAGGGTTACCAGTTATCAAGTTCAAAACAATAAAAATAAACAGTAGGTATGAGTGAACTATCACATGAAAGCATTAGGTAATACTTCTGAACATTTAGCCCTATACAACAGGTGCTGCTGATATGATTACTTTCACGAATACAAATATCTTCAATGATAAAATGCAAGGCAAATTATAATGCAAGTTTTTAAAAACTACTGACCATCTAAAATTTTGCTGTAGCCAGAATCACTCTCTCCAATATCTATTCTATTTTTTTCTCTCTACTCTATCTAACATTATCCCATCCTGTGGGCCAAGTATGCTACTCAACCATCTAACCACAAAGAGCAAGATTAACCATACTTCATATTTAAGGGAAAATAGGAGAAAAGGGAAAACCATTACAGAAACTGCCCTTCACGTGACAAACAAAGACAGAGTAAGAGTGAGGAAGGAAGGAGTTGGGCCTCTCCTCGTATACTGGCACTTAGCAGCTTTCTGTCGAGACTCGACTCCGCTTGAAACCAAATTCTTTCATTTTATTTTCAAAAACATATTGCACCCTTTAATCAAAGGTAATAAGCCAACAATATTTTATAATATCAAATTACACCACCTCTGTATATTGCAATCATTGTCTGACCTTGTGCCCTCTACATGAGCATCTATTACCTATCACATATCATGTGCAACAAAAGATTGCAGTACACTTCTTCTATAAGATAAATATTAATGATTTCTCCTATAGCTATGAATTAAATAAATTCTTCAAAAAGGGATTCAATCTGCAGGCACACTCTCCTCATTTACCTTTTCTTTTAAATCTATGATCTGGAGTGGTTTCTACAAAGATATTCAATGCCTTTGATCTGTTGTGACCTAAGGCTAGTTAAACTCTTGGTAAGTGAGCTATAGTTTGTGATGTTCACATCATCTCCTACTGTATACATGGAAGATTTTAAAGCTTTCAAGTTCCAACAGCAAAGGAAACAACATCAAAAATGCATTATACTGGGAAGGGACTACTCTACTTGCCACAACAGTCCTTACTGTGACAAAGGCTCGATGTATAGTCTTCAACTTGGCCCAGTCAAGATTAGGTACAAGTTGCAAACAAGTTTAAAACCTAGGATTCTTATGTGAAAACACTGGTATCTTTGTCTCTTTCACTGTATTATAGGTGACATTTTTTAAACCTATCTTCCAGCTCAGCCAAGACAAAGCCTAAAAGGTGGCCACTCGGAATATAAGAAAACAATCTTAGTTTTCTTGGGGTTCACAATATGAATCAATTCTCACAGACATGAATTGAAATGTGCACACAAAAGCCACAAGAAAGTATTTAATATACAAATACATGCATATTTTCAGAAAACAACTGTTACTTTGCATAGATCAACAACAGCAACACTATTATATGAGAAAGAATAGTCATGTCAAGTCCAAATGACATACAGTAACCATTCATTGTAGTATTTATGATTTATATCCAAGAACAGAGAAACACAATAAAAGTTGTAGTAAAAAAATGAAGAACAAAATCTAAATCCCAATAAATGTGTTTACTGTTCACATCTGCACACGTCATGTGATGAAATATCTTATACTTTAGTACCCAAATGAAAATCACACATAACCAATAAACCCTGTTTGATTACAAATATCTCTAGGAACCCATTCGACTTTGCGGAAAATGGGTTGCAATTTCACATCAGCCGTAAGCTTCTATGGCAACATGACTTCAGATTTTGGTTTTCGTGAGCTGGAGAGTTGCATAAAGGGAAATGTGTAAATCTTTTTTGTCTCATTGAGCACAATCTCCATGACCTATGGGAAGGTAACAATGAATATAGTAATGATGAAAATCAAAATTGTATAAATAATAATAATGATAATGATAATAATAATAATAATAATAATAGTAATGATAATAAAAACAGCAATAGTAGTAATAATAATAACAATAAAAATAATAATAATAATTCACAATACAATTACTCACAGTGCATGTAATGCGCAACCAATTAGATAAGGATTAAATCTGAAAAGATTTCTTTCTACTGATTAATATTTGTGTGTGTGCGCGTGTGCATGTGTATAAGTGAAGGTAGGTGTGTGTATGTAGGTGTCTGTGTAGGTGTGTGCGTTTGTGTGCATGCGAGTGTGTGAGTGGGTGTGTATATGACTATGCATGTGTCTGTTCATGCAATTGTGTGTGTACATGTAAGTGTGTTTGTGTAAGTGTAAATGTAAGTATGTGTGAGCACCTGTGTGCACAAATGCAGCCATGTAGGTGTGTGTGTATTTGTTTACAAAACTCTCATATCAAGTTAAATATATCCTTAAAAATATCATAACCTAAGAAAAAAAATCACTCATTTATTTACTTGCAAGATCTTTCTTTGTACTTATTATAGAAAGAGATAAATTAATTCATCATTAACACTTTTTCTCTGAAATGATTGACAACTAAAAGATCCAATCAAATGACATGTAATCTAACCTTGGGATATTAAAATGAAAATAACAGACACATACAATAGTATCATTATTTCATTATGAAGAGTAAAAAATTCAACCAAAGATATTTAGTAATCATAAGCATTAATATTTTAAAATCCATAAGATTCATGGCATTCCTTCTCCTATGTCATCAAGGTGGGAATATGTACATGTACAACTCTCTGGTATCTTTTTGGTTCCAAACGGTACTGCAATTTAAGTAATCAAAATAAATGAATAGACAAATATACGTAAGTTAATAAACAAACAAAAATAAATAAAAATCAACAAAAAATAAGCACACAACAAACTAATGCATAGGCATCTATCATTGTCCTTATTTGATTCCTTCAAAACTAAAATAATGAAAAATTCCGGATGCAATGATGAATAAAAATGCAGAATCTATTGCTAATTCTAATCAGTTGTTTGGTTTCTTTAAATCATCAGGATTGTAAGATAAATACCAAACACTGACAGGTGTCGACTGCAGAGTAGAAACGTACAGACTTTCCAAATCATAAACATTAGCACTATTAACAACTGCTCTTCCTGGAGTTGCAGGAACGCCTACGACAGTGAGAGGCCTATATGCAAAATCGCAAATGACAACGTAACGAAAAACTACATGGCCAGTCCAGCCTGTTTTGAGCCTGGTTGTGGAATCATGGTAATATTTTTGGTCCTTTTTCAACATTACTAAAAATAAAAACATATAGCATCTAAAATGTGCACATACACAAGAACACATGTGAGCATACATACATACATGCATACATTATACAGAAGTATATTTACTGCATATATATATATATATATATATATATATATATATATAATATATATATATATATATAATATATATATATATATATATATATATATACATATATATATAAATATATAATATATATAAATAATATATATAATATAAATATATACATAATATATATAACAATATAAATATATATAATATATACAAATATAATAATATATAATATATACATATATAATATATATAATATTATATATATAATATATATAAATATTATATAAATATATAAATATATACATATAATATATAAATAAATATATACATATAATAATATATTATAATACAATAATATAAATAAATTATATACATATAATATATATATAAATATTATACATATAATATATATAAAATATAATACATTATATATATATAATATATATAATATATATATATATATATATATAGTATAATATAATATATATATTTATATATATATATGATATATAATATATATAATATATATTATAATTATATATGATAAATTATATATATATATATATATATATTATACTCTAGTCCATAATAATAGTATATAAATATATATAATATATATATAATATAAATAATACCATCTAATATATATAATATTATATATAATTTTATTTATATACTAATATAATATATTATACTATTTATATATATACTAATATATAACTTATCATCTATATATATACTGATATTAATATAGTTACTATAGAGCTGATGAAATAACCAGGACCATTCGTTTAGCAGGATGGACGACCGAGTGTTTGTTCAGCCAGGTGGCGTTGAGGTTACGGCTGTTCTGTGCAGATCGGCTCTTGAGTATATCTATGATTCGGCAATTGCAAACCGGGGTTGATGGAGAGTCGACGAATACGATGCAAGAGTGAGGAGATACCGGGATGTCGGAGGTTACGAAATTGGGGGCATACTGTTGATCGTTGTGCGTTTGGTTTTGTGCGCTAGGGCTTACCGAAGGATTACCTTCGTGAATATTAGCAGTAGAGTGGAAAAGAAAAAAAAGTTAAGAATCAATTAGAAGCACAAGCAAGGTTTCAGTCAGAAAAGTCTACATGCAGGTACGCCCTGAGCAGTAAATGGTATTAAGTACTCGGGTCTTCATTAAGAGGCTGAGACAGCAGAAGTGAGATAGATAGACTTAGCCGGCGCGTCTTGATTGCGGGTTGATAGCGGGGAGCCTACGATGTGAGACTTAGTAAAAAATGACGAATGGCACATTTCGTCTCACAGCGAAGGAATACAGTTAGGGTAGGAAGAAAGTCAGGGATTCTGTGACAAAGTGGCGAATACGACGGTACCGAGTATGAGACAGGTATATAACAAGATGCTTGACAACTGATAATCATAATGTGGATAACGTCAGCATTACGGATGGATGCCGGTCGAGTGTAATGGTGCTGAGTATATCAGTTTTAGGAAGTCCTGGTCGCATATCTCATGAGGACATCATGCGAATAGAGTCTGGAAGTTCATGCGGGCTGTATAATAAACTGTACAACAAACCACAGTAAAGATTTATTGCATGATTTCACGAGTAGTCGGAGTGGAATACCTAAGCGCGAAAAGATCGGTCACTGTTATAGAATTCCGATTTTATCGTTTCGTTCCAGTTGAGCTCCGAAAGGTCACGATCTGGAGTCCACAACAATCTAAGCATGTGTCGAAGTGTAGAAGTCCGGAGAATTAGTTACTGTAACAACTGCATGTTTCAGTGAGATAAACACTGAGAATCGACTGCCTTGTCATTAGGTGTAAGATAGAGTTCTAGGTTGTATCTAAACAGATGGTAAAGTCAGCACAAAGAATACATGGGACCTATTCTTTATCGTTAATCTTTAGTAAGCAAACAATTAGTGAGGAAATGTAATTCGTTAGGACATAAATATATAACGTACGGTTCTGAGAAGCTGGATCCATGCGAGGGCTAAGAGTTATGCAGCTGCACAGCATGGAAACACAACTGATAATAAAATATCCTATGAAATAAGAGCTCAACATATTAATCGTTATACGCCTATTATCATCTCATATACCAAAACTGGTTATACCTATTATAATAATATTAATATATATTAGTGAGTAATAATGTATAATGTTATTTGTATTGATATAGTTTCGTAGTGTGTATAGTGTATATGTATTAGAGTACTTATTTAGGTATGTATATTGTTTAATGTGATACCTCATGTAAATGTTATCATGCCTCATAGTGCATATGCATGATGTAATATGTAGTAATGGCTCTATATGATATAGCAGTGCGCATTATTGCGCAATTAATGCAAATATGCTAGCCCAATAGCAAGAATATGTAAATATGTAAGTATGTAGTACTGGTTATATGCCATTACATTACAATTAATTATATTATATATATCAGTAGTATACTATATATTAAGTAATATATATTACGATATATTAGTACAGAAACATAATTATATAGTATTATTATAGTTATATAGTATATTATATTAGTATAGTATTATATTATAAAAGTATATATATATATAATTTCTATATTATATACGTGTTATGGGTGTAATATGGTTATATCTAGGTACTGTAACGTTTATAAGTTATAAACGTGCATATGCCATATGCCAATATAGTGAGATAATATAATATATATATATATAATATATATATAGTATTATTATATTATATAGTACCCTATATATATTTTATGTATAAGTATAAGTATAAGTTAATACATAGGCGGTTAATAATGTATAATTTTGCAATATGACATATGCATATGCACATGCATATGTATAATGTTATAATGTAATATGTAATATGTATAAATGTATCTTATGACATACTGCAGTTATGCATATGCATTGATGCATATGACCCAATTATGCATGATGCATTGCAATATGTAATAGCTGGGCAATTTATAGTGTGTATAACGCTGATAATAACCTAGCTTGTATATGTTGCATAATATAGTTATATTATTATATTAATCAATAATATAATAATTAGTATAATACATATTTATATATTAAAATAATATTATACATATATTAGTCAAACACAGTACAAGCAGACAACATTACATATACCCTATAACCCAAAATATTCCTCATCTTCTAGGTCCGCCCTCCAACATTTACCAGTGCAGCACAGTGTAAAGACAATATGAAACGAAAATCATGTGGGAGACACACAAAACCGCTCGATAACAATCATTACGCATTACGTTGCGAAGTAACTGACTCCAAACCCCACAAACTTGCAATCACACTTAGAATGATGAAGTTTTTTCTTTTAACAGCAATTCAGAAGGAATTATCTCCAAAACTTACTAAACCTACACTGTAATAATCCTCTAAGTTATAAAATTGTATTACCAAAACTACTCTTAATTGAGACAAATTCACCACTTAATGACTTTAAATTTCCTCACAAGTCATAAGCGTTGGTGAAATATAAAATTCGTGAAATGAAAAGTCAACAAAGGGAATCCGTCAGTCTATCCATTTTTACGTTAATTAGGAAATCTACTGCTTGTTCATATCAAGCTTTGAGCTCCCTGACTGGAATGTGTTCTAAGTAAATGTGGGATGCACACAGTTAAATACAGTACGAACTACCAACACAAATGAACCAGACATATAGATTCAGCATTCACCCATGATATAAGACAGATCTGATTCAGTGGATATCTTGAGAATCAGAGACACTTGTGCAAAGGGGAAATTAAGTATCAGTGCAACACAAATTAAGGAAAGGCTAATGGTCAGTAGTATAACTGGGAGTCGTTGCTGCATCTCCATTTTGATGTTCTCATCTTCTGTGTTAGTTACCAGATGGTCATTTGTTAAATTGTATACCAATAACCTTATAAATAGGAGATATAGCACATGCAAACACTTCCTTCCAAATATATTTACTCTAGACATGTTTATAATGATAAACTGCACACTTTCCCGTCTGCTTAATGGCTGAGATGTGCCAAGCACAGATAAAAAGATTGAATATAAACCAATTAGAGTTCCCACAGTATATTCTATAAAAAAAGTAAGGTGAAAAAATTCAAATATGTAAATGAATAGAAATATGTTCAATTACACACACTCAGATACCCACAAGGATAAAGTACACAAAGAGACATAAATGGGTACCTACTCCACAACTACTTATCCCAATATCTTATACACTTTCACTAACACGTACATGAACACACACACACACACACTCTCTCTCTTCTTTTTCTCTTTAATAATTTCATCGTACCAAAGAAAGGTATAGATAATGAAAACACAAAGTTGAAAAATAAGCATACGTATAATGTCCATAACATTCTTGACTCAGTGATTAATACTTAATTTTTCTAACCAACAAATCAAACAATTATCATGATCACACATCCATCTAGGTCAAATAAATGTTTCTTCATCTTTCTTTGCACTACCAAATCACATTACTACTGTGTGACTAGTAACTTTCTTATTTTGGCTTCCATTAAAACTAATGGTCATATTTTCTTAAATCATACAAGGCCATTATCATATATCATTAAAAAAAGGTTTTCATGGTTCTGAGGATAATATGTAACGAACATGTAATATTCCACACACCTCAAGTGCTTTAACCTTTCTCTGTACATTCACTCATTCTAATTGAAAATTATAATAAAAAAAATAAAATGACTAAAAAAGCAGCAATAAAAGCTATTTGTTATCTAGAATCATACAGATGACAGTGCTTAACTACTCTTCTAAAATCTTATATGACATTTCCAAAAGAAAAATGTGTATATAAGAAACTATGTCTTCTACTGGTTGATTTTCACCCATATACTAATGACTGCTTATATAAACATGGATAATATATAATTCAAAGGCCTATGGATGCTGTGGGAGATATTTTTTGAGTGTACAAGTATTCATACCAACTGCCAGCCAATAAAAAAAGAAGATATACATACCATCTTAAATGTACATATCTATGCAATGATTGCACATAAGCTCCTACGGTTTTATTTAGCACAGGTACTCAGTAACTTAATTTAATTTATTTATTTCATGGAATCAAGTCTTAGTTTTAATCACTTAATCAAGTCTCCGTTTTAGGCCACTTGTCTTTACATTTTGGACCAAACCGAAGACTTCTCCTATCTCATACTGACTCAACATGGATAAATGAATGGAGAGAAGTAATGAATCAATAAAAAGAATGGTTAATGGTCACAATACCTAAGTACATTTCTACTACTTACAAAATGTAATTGTATAATTTTAACTTATGTCTTTGCAATAAATTATAAGAAAAAATAACTGCATTTCTGATAAAAGTATCAAACCCCATGCCATTAAAGTGTAAACATGCAGAGCAGTGACATGGATTTTCTTAGAAAAAAAGAAGGGTGGAAGAACTTGTCAGGACAAAACATCTGGCAAAATTTCAGTCCCTACAACTTAGAAAAGAAAATACAACCATGAAGTCACTTAAGTGCCCTTACAACTAGAACATTTTCCTAGTGTGGTCATGCATGAACTCTTTTTAACTGGTAGTGAATCCATGTATTAATTTGTGTAGGCCTATCTTCCTCATCATTCATTCTAATATCTTCTTATTTTGATACACTGACTATTTATGATATTCATGCTAAAATTCAGTTTTATATGTACCTATCTGAATGATTACCAAAAAGGAATTTCTTAATACTAACCTCTTTTAAAAAGGCCATAATCAGCATTGAAACAAAGAGAAATACCACAACCATTAAAGCAATTGCACATTTACATGCCCATTATTTGTTTCTTTCCTTCACAAGATGTGGTGAATATGTTCCCAAACCCATTATGGCTTAGGTTATGACATCAAACGAAGACTCAACAGCCCTCCATTCAAGACTAGATCACTGAACTAGGAATGTGTATTGCTGACAAGTTTTGCATCTACTCTCATCCAACATCAACTGCTCAAGCTGTTGTTAAACCTATTCTCACCTATATTTATGGCAGTATAGAAACATACAACAGTAACTATATAAAAGGTGTTTGTAACTATTATAAAAACTCTGTACCAAATAACCATCATTATATCTGGTACTCCACTGAGGCTGGGCTCTGCTATGCACAACATGGGGCATTTGTATTACTTCTACACAAGAATGCTCGCACCACGTGATGTCCCTTGTGCTACACCATCATTCACACAGTTCTTGTTCACACTTCTCTTTTCTCCTCATTTGTACATGAGACATAGTAAGTGTTTTGCATGGAGCAGTGTGAGAAAATGTTTCACAAGAATCGAGGTATCTAAGGACTTTCTCAATAAATAATGACAAAACAAATTATGACAATAAATAATGAAAGTAGCTGCAGCCATACTGGGCACAGTTCGACATGCTTTGAACTGAAAAAGTTGTTTACTTACTTATAAGGTTGCATGCACACCTCTATATAAGTCAATATTAGTTAGTAAGTAGGTATGAGGCACAAGAGATATTTAGGAAGTCCACTGAAACAGATCCTTGAAGATTTATAGGAGAAAGTGGGAGATTAAACAGTTCACAAAGCCAAACATTTTTACAATCTTGCTTTGGTAAAGTTTGTGATGACAGTTTAATAAGTTACACCAAGATAGTCACACTAGATTTTTGCAGTATGATGGTAGAAATACATAACTCTGCCTAAGAAGTGATGTCTACCATTTTCTTTTGGCTGAAATGCAGGGATTAACACTACAGGTTAACACCCAGTGGTTTCATTTTAAACAATGACTAGCTGCCTCCTCCACTGGTAGTAATAGCACACAAGAAGTGTGGTTACCTGCACCAAAATGCCATGTGATTGTTCACCTGCTATGTATTACAAGAAAGGCTAGTAACCTTGTGGGAAAACACAAAATCTTGCATAACACCATAAAGGTATATCGAGCCTCATAAGAGCAGCTTTTGAAACCTCAAAGAAATTTTCCAGTAAATATACACGAACTGTTATCTTGCCTATCCTTGGATACAGTCTAAATCCTCCTAATAACAACAATTATTACTTTTTCATGGTCCTAAAACTTTTTTTTCTGAAAAAAGGCACAAAACAAAACTAAAGGCAGGTGTGTTGGCACTGTCATGTCCAGCACTTCACATGGATATTAACACTTCAAGAAACCACTGTTCTAAAGCGTAATGCATGAAGAATATGACTTATTGCTGCACTACTTTAAAAAAAGAAGGAGGGGAAAAAAAAATGAAATCATGACGGAAAAAAAAAAAAAATGATTGCACTAGAATTATTGCACCCAGGATGCAGGCACCCACAGTGGTTCAGTCTCCACCCTATTTACAGCAGCCACCAAGAGCTCAAACGCTGAGGACAAATCGTCGTTGACAATAACCTCATCAAACCAGTGCGAGTAGTGGAACTCAATTCTTGCATCCGCTTTCAGCATATCTTTGAACTCATCCTCCTGAAAAGGTAAAAAAAATTCTCTTGATGAACACAGCATTTTTAACCCATTGGTACCAGGATAGCAAACATACATGCCATGTCCACTGTGTTTGCTTATCAACTGAGTTTACACATAGGCAGTGCTAACTAGTTCTACTCTTCTCACCTGTGCTCTTTTCAAAGATAAAAAAAAAAATTCTCTCTGCTATTAATCCATTGGATCCGGTTGCGTCACAGAAATCACGGTGCCGAAAACAAGGGGCAGTGGGGCTATATAAGTAACCAACATCCTGGGCAAGCAGCACGTAGGCTAGGCACAGACAAACACCCATGAACAGTGAAAATGTATTATTTGGCTATTTGTGCCATATATCTCATTTTTCTGTAATTTTCAATTTTACGTGATGCAACCTGCACAGGCGGTCACAGCAGCCAGGAATATGGCACGCAGCATGGAAATGGCATCCTCCATGGAGCCAGTGCTCTTCTAGCTACTGCTTACACACTCTCATTCCAAATTCATTTATCAATGGGAATAATGCTAGAGCCCTATTCTAAGTGCCAAATGAGTCAAATCACACTCAAAGAGGTTTGTGCACTAATGGCGAGTCTTTTCTGTCACCCTGGCCTTTGCTCATGACAGTAAGTTTGCATCAACTGGGCTGTGGCTATTTTAACCAATAATGGCATGTTCACATCACCCACCCCTTGACTAGAAGTTTTTCCATGACATGACCATAACATCATCTGGGTCCATGGGATTAATAAATGCTAATATCATTATAATGATAATAACTTCAATACTAACAATAACTATATTGATATTAGTAGGAAAAAAATCCTAAAAACACAAGGAAAGGGGACATCAAGTAAGGTTTCATAAGCCTACTAATTGGCTCCTTGGTGGCTGAGCACTTGTGGACCCAAGTTCACAAAAAGGAGCAACAGTCAACAGTATCCAGCATCAATGGTTCAAAATATCATTCACCATATAAAAACAGTTCTACAGATTTAAGCATTACTGTAAATAATCATGAAGTTAATATACTTACTTGACATCTCAACTATGCCATTTTCTTTGATAAAATTTAGAAGAAAATCTACTTACTTACTACATATAAATAGCCTGGAAAAAAATCTAAAACAAACAATGAAAAATTAATACTCAAACACAATACCATGTAAGATGGATTGATACATCTCTCTTGCAATTGCATTAAAAGAAATGGACTGAGCACTTACAGTAAATCCTCTGGAGTTATTTTCATCAAAGGTCGACCTTGCATGTGCTGCCTCTCTGGTCTCCTTGAGCACGGCCAGGGTTGGGGGCTTCACATATATCACGTAGGGTTTGAACTCTGCAGTTCTCAGGTACTTAAGGGCCTGTCAAAACATCATGATATTTCAGACCAAAGGGGAAACAATCAATGTATTAAAAAACGGTTAATGGCTTTAAGAAAATGAATGCTACTTGAAAAAACAAATTTCTATACATAAAAAATTACTAGTTTTGAAAAGCATGCGTGAAGGGTAACTTCCTCATCAAAACCCTCTTTTCTTTTTTCATTTGCCTGACACCTATTGGGCATATTTATATTGAGAAAGTCCTAAACTTTAAAAAATCAAAAAGATACTTTATAATTACATTGCATTTAATGGCTGTAATTCACATGGAAAAGAATAAATAAATAAAACAAATAAACCAATAAAAACAAAAAATACAATGTCTAAGAGAAACAAAATACATGAAAATAATATCCGAAATTATAAAATTCAAACCCTTTCGCTTCCTTGAGAGGGCATAGTAACCACTTACCTGGTAATGAGGTGTGACTATAACTACATATCCAGCATTGATCATCGACTTGAGGGTGATCGAAGAGGTGCCATACAAGTGTCCCTTGAATTCCCCATGCTCTACCAGCGTTCCATTGGCTGCCTCTTCCTCTAGCTCTTCTCGCGACACAAACTGGTAGTCACGATTGTTTACCTCACCAGGTCGAGGTGGTCGTGAAGTCACTGAAAGAAAGGAATAACAAAATGACTGACATAAAATTACAGGTACTTCTGAGAAAGTCTTCAAGGTCATGCCCTCTAACTACTGTGGACGACCATTTAAGGCAGCGTGCTGACCTTGCCACACCCCATTCACACACTGCTTGCACATATTAGGTACCATTGTGACCATGGCTATAAGAGGCCATTCATGAACTTCTACTCACTTGGGACTGGGGTGCGGAACTTGTCGGGGTCCAGTGCCAAAAGTCTTCTCTTCAACTCATTCCGCCCCACTCCAGGCGGACCAATGAGAACTACTGGTCGAGGGAGGCCTGGTCGAGGATAAAGGCGGGCAACTTCTTCGTAGGTAGCAACCTCTTCCCGATCGAAGTCCTCACTCTCCGAGGCATCGTAGATGATCTTTTTTATTTTTGGTGAAGGTCTGCAACTTGGTGACTTGGGAAGGATGCATCCTGCAACTAAGATCTTATTAGTCCAAAGAAAACACATGTTCATACATTAAAAAAGTTATATTGACATTTGGAATCCAGACCCTGTACACAGCCAGGACATTAAGAGACACTTCACATAAATGATTAAGCCTATGCATTAATTCATCAAATCAAATAGATCTTATTTATATATAAAATTATCAAATCGGTTACAGCAGAAAGGTAAACTAACTTTGACCATTGGCTGCCTGTTCTTGGCGGTGGGCTAAGATGCGTCTCTCCTGTAACTGTCTTGAGGGAATCAGTCCAGCACGCATATTGCGGTCTCCCTCACGGCGAGCTTGCCACCTTGAATAAACAAATTATAGATATCCACGTGTTTTCTCTGATTAAATTAATATAATTCATCTATGCACCTCTAGTCGTTTTCTTTCTGCTTTATCGGTCAGCCAATACTTTCTACATTTTGCAAATCATCATTTATCAACTGCTGAAGATTCGCCATTATATGCATTGAATATCTGACAAAGTTAATTAGATTTAAGGATTTACTTCTCATTAACAATATGTAACAAATATTCTTAATTTAACACAATAAATATGTATTTTTTTTTGCTTTCCCCCCCCACCAGTCTGCATTCACAGCCAGAACCCTTTCATACTAAGTGTATAATTGGTGTACAGATGCATCCACTGTTATCTGCTTCTACTATGAGTAGACAGGGCCTAATATATACACTATAAATCAGAAACTGTACAAAATTCTTGTACTGATACCTGTCCCAACAGGACTCCAAAGCAAAAATCCCATACTCAATTTCATGTAATTCTGTTTAAGGAATTATTAAGAAATCCCAAATATTTACCAGTGTCACGAATCTCTTGGTAAAAGATCCTTAACTACCATACTAAAAATAACTGACATGTTAATGGTATGCATTACAAAGCATATGAGAAATTATGACAAAGTATTCATATAAGCAGAAGTATTCGAATATACTTCCCTCTTACAAGGTAGCCTTCAACAGTTTGTTTGATTTATCCAGTATCTGAAACCTACTATATACAAATGAAAAATAAAAAAATAAATCTTTAAAACTAATTATCAAACTGGCAACATATAAAATCATTCTCCACAGTTTCATTTTACCTTGTATCCATTGCATAATAAAAATTTCATCGCGTAGCTACTATATCAGTTGAAAGGCAGCCAATGCAAAGTATCAAGGAAGCACAATATGCATTCCCATATTAGTATTAGTTTAGTTAGGCACATGTTTATCAATAATCCATTTAGTAATAGGGAATATAGTGTCTAATCAACATGCCAGTTCATTTCCTATACCTACAGTGTTCAGGAACTATTGACCAATTACTAAAAATTAAGACATAATTTCTACTAGGGTACCTTTTGTTTCATGGAGAATGGTAACACAAAATTAATGCTAAATAAACATGAAAATCTATTCTCCACAGAAGTATTAGCACTTTCCACACAGTTCTACTTACCAGTAAGGATCCTCTTGTGTAACTATGTGAAGGATGTCAGATTTTTTGAAAGGCAAACCAGCCTCCTTGCACGGTATGTGCTTGTCATCTTTGGGGTCATAATTAAAGTGGGCACGGACACGCACTTTACTCTCTCGCAGGTAGGCTGCACTGCCTGCTGGGAGCAACTTGAAGGTGATAGTCCCCTGTGCTTGCATCTGCAGGTGGGAAAATACAAGGTTGCATAGTTCATATTGATTTTGATATATTCTTTTACATATATAAACTTATACCTGTTTACAAATATACTTACCTACTTTATTACCACATAGACTTCCTTCTTTCATTATCAATTTATGAATTAATTAATCTTTTATCTTTTCTTTCTTTTCCTTCTTTTCATAATGCCATAAAAAGTGATACTAATAAGCTTATACTAAAAGAATAAATATACTCCTAAATCAAAATATCTTGAGAATATATAAACATCAGATTGAAAGTTAAAGCATTGTTGACTTCAGTGAATAATGAAGGGAATAGAGTTAGTATAATGCATACTAAACTTTAACATTGTGATTAATTCATTCCATTAACTCATCTGGAAAACTTATAATTTGGTGATAACAGGTTTTCTCTGTGCCAGGAAATGTGCAGTCAGGTACTAAGGTGAAACATTAGAAATTTGGGAAACATATATTTACCCTCTCTCTAACATTCTGGCTGCAGCATACATGATCTTTCAGGACATGAGGCTAAAAGAAATTCAAGCCTACTTTGAGGCATTGAACCTCCTCTATGATCACTGTTTAATGCTCATAACAGATCAAGTTTGACCACGCACAGAATGGATACTGGCTACATGGTGCATGGGACCAACTCATCATGACAAGAATAGATGCTATTTGGTAAAAAAGAGTCAACCCAATGCTGACTGGTGCTTTGTGTGGCATACTGAATTGTGTATAACTTCCCCATTCTGTACTATTTGGCTGCAGCATTTAAAATTTTCAAGTGAATGAGCCTAAAAAATGACCTTAAGCCTATGCTTCTGGGTCTGTAATGCCTCAATTATTGCAGCAATGGACAAACAAGTGTACAATGTATAGCATGGAAGCATTGAGTGGGCTTGACAAGTGTGGAATGAGTGTACAAGCCACCCAGTAAGGGGTCTAGTCCTTCCCGGCATCTATGTATATGCCATCCATTAGCAAAGACACAAGACCAGAACTTACATACAAAATTGTGCCTTCAAACTGCTTATAGATAATTCAAAAACAATCATACAGTTAACCTACTAGGATTTTAAGTACGTCGTTGGGAGTCTTGCCAAGAACGTTCAAGTTGTTGACCTCCTGCACCTCGTCACCAACATGGATGAGCCCTGAGCGATCGGCTGCTCCACCATGCATAATCCGGGCAATCACGATGGCTCCCGTCTTCTCGTCCTGCTTGATTGTTGCTCCCTGTGAGGATAGGGCATTTAAAGAGAGGGTGAAACTTCTGATTACTGGGAGGGAAAATCATATTTGCATGGAAAAGATATCATGCATTTTGTCATTTGAATGTTGTATGCATTCTGTCTTGAAGAACAATACTCTACTTTCAATATTCAACTTAAAGAGTACATGCACTTCAAACCACTTCAACCACACAAAACCAAACCAAAACTCCAACTCCTATTGACCTACTGGTACATACACTATCCACTATGGGTTTTGATTTGTCAATTCTGCTTACACAAGAGACTTTTACAAGGTATCAATTGCTAGGCTAACCTGACATCACCTGTTTACCACATTCCTTGAGATACATGTATTCTGTCTCTGCCTCTGTCTCTCATTCTCTCTCTCACCTTTTCCCTCTTTCCGTCACTCTCCCTCCCTCCCTCTATTCCTCTCTCACTCTCACTCACTCTCAGTCACTCACTCTCATCATCCATCATCACCATTATCATCATATTACTACTAATAATAACAGTAATGAAAACCAAACATTCCAGGAATAGGGTACACACAGGTAAGATATGGTACAGCTAGTACTTGACACTTTGGTAACAAAGTGATTTTGGAGTAATCTACGTACATGCATTATTAATACATTAAAGTCACCTATACTCTCTGTGTCACCTGACTGATCACCTCAAATTCATATAATCTATCATAAACAAGTAATATCTTCTACATCTATGTTCTTTCACTTACCACAATTGGTTCTGCTCCTTTCCCTTCCTTTGTTAGCATTAAATAAATACAAAAGAATGTTTACTAACAAAACAGAAAAAATATATGATGCAATTTCTGTACATCCTGTCCCCAACATGGGAGTGGAAAACAAGGCCAAAGCATATAAAAAAAGCATCACAATATTTCCGAGCTGACCAATGACTCATGGCTGCCTCTGCAGAATCAATTACCTAAGTGGCAACCTTCATTCATTTTTATTCTAGTTGATTACAAAATAAATATAATTTCCTTTTATGTATTAGTCAAACCACACTTTGTGCTCGGATATAAACCACAAACATTAAAAAAGTCAGACTAATCAGTTAATCGACTTATGATTTCCTCACTACAAGGCTGTCACACACTGTCTATCTAAAGGGGCATAAAAAACAGACAATGGAAATGAATAAATACATATCCTATAGCTGCTCACTAGTCCACTCATTTTATTTACCTCAACTTTCGGGATAACAAGATTCTAATTTCATTAAATGGCAATACA
>NW_020871923.1:526723-529223 GCF_003789085.1 Penaeus vannamei
TTTAGCAAGTAAAAGCTTAGATTAATTGTCAAATTAACAAAAGATGAAAAGCTCAACTTTGCCAGGATATAAATAATGTAGGTTTGTTTGTGGTCATGACATCACTAAACTGATCTGTGAAAACATTAATATACACATCTCCATATTTAGTAATTGTGGCCTTACTTTTACTCCCTACAGATTCATTTATATCCCATATAGTAGTTTTATACTAATTAGTTATCATTTTTGTTATAACTATCTTCACACAGTCCTATTCTGAATGTTTACCAAACTATGATAGATGGCCATAAAAACTTTATAATAGAATAGCACAAGTTACAATCTACAAAAGTAAAGAAAAATTAAACTACAGTGTTCATGATTCTCAGCATCCATGACGATACCCATAGCTATAATTTCTAAGCTAATCTTTACGGAATGGATGCCGTAAGGTCTGGCAATTCAAAGATATTTTTGTAGAGAACTGCAGTTGTTACTACAAGAAATAATCTTTAGACACAAACAGTAAGTCTACAAATAGAGGAAAAAGATAACGGATAGTACTGCCTATAGCCAAAGTGCACTTGGAGCTCGAGTGTGGCATTTGCTATCAAGAGCGACACACCCACCAGAGACTAAGTCCCAAAACCAGAGTATCACACAAAAGAGGGGAAAAACCCATGTATCCCCTATCTGTTAGTACTTCATGTTAACTTATAGAAAATAGACACTAAGAATTTTGGCTTTATGAGGGTGTTGTGGTCTGAGCAGTGATATGCAGCAGTCATTTTCATCATTTCACAGTACAGTTGTACCTGCGTTGTTTATGATTATTTTTTATACTCTATAAGATGGCAGTGTCCACTTCCCTATATCTCTGTGTGTTGCTCTTGGTAAAATTAACCCAGTGTCTCGGCTCTGTCTTGCCATGCATAGGCCCTAACAAGGTGAAAACAATGTATGTTAAGGGGTGTTGGGAAGCGGATACTCCTATCAATATTCCCCTAAGGCACACCCAGTCACAGCAGGAGGGTGTTGTGGACTTATTCTCTGTGGTGATATACAGCGGAAATTTTCATCATTTACTGGTAAATACGAGGCCACTGCAGCTTATTTTTATTTTATTTCTTACACTCTATAAGGTGGCGTTGTCCATTTCCCTCAATCTCTGTGCGTCGCTCTCAGTAATCTATACCATACATTCCCTATATGAAAGTTCTATAAAATGAGATTTCATCGAGTGATTGCCACATCCTAGATGTGTTCGGTGCTCCAGCAAAGGCAAATTTTCTCTCTCACATATCCTATACCAAGAGAGCTATCTGAAAAATTGCTTATTAATCAATATACAACCAAGGAGGTCTAAAAGCTATATTTTGCTCCTTTTTACTTATAAGTTCATCAGCTTTTTGTTGAATCACCATCAAACACAGAAGTCAAAGGGTAAAGCTCAGCATTGTGAAAACTTTAAATGCTTCCAATAATATTCTTAAAATCGGTTCCTGCCAAAAAAAATTACTAGAAATTAAAAGACGATATCAGACATTCCATCAATACCGAATTCATTAATATCAGTATCATACAGCTTTTGTGTAAAGTTCTCAATTCTATTCTTAATTATCAGCTAGTTTTTGCTGTCTTTGCTTTGTCTGATTCTGTACAATCACCGGTAATAAATCAGTTTTAGGCTTTACGAGCTTTATATTGCCTGAATCTGTTGGGTAAGAGTTTCCCGGACTTTGCAAGAGCACCAATAGGCACGGAGGCCATCCACCGCAAGCATTAGTAAGATTTTCACATTTTTCATCTCTTCCTTGTACCATGAAATTCCTCCATGTCCTTCGCATCTTATGACCTGCGTACAAGTCTAATACAAGCCAATGTATATGCTCTATTCCTTCTGAAATGAAACATAATCTACCTATAAGTTCAAGCTAAGATTCCATTAATATAAAAGAAGAAAAATACACTCACTCCTCATAAAAAGGTTCTCACATTGACAAAATGCAAACAGCTATTCATAAACATCAATCAGATCAAGCTTTCCACACAGTCCTGTCACTGTTTGACTTTTGGGTGGGGTCACAGAGACAGGAATAAAAGAAGAAAAAGAGAAGAGATTCAGAGAAAGTTAGGACAATCTAACAAACCAATATATAATGATTAAAGTCTTAAAAGAGAGGAAAGATTAGGTTTTCAAATGACAAATGACTAGATTCAGTGAAAGAATGTTTATAATACTGTAGCAGAAACAAAGGAAATGAACCCCATAACATGCACAAAAAGGGGGTCATTTAAGAGGGAAATTACCCATACTTATAACAAGACACAGTTAAACCTAATTAAGGAACGACACAAGGAAGATATTATAATGATAAGACACACCAAAAACCACTCTTACTGTTCTATGCTGACAGCGCCCACTCAACGCTTATGAAAAGTGACACTTAGGAGGGAGTTCTACTTACAAAAACCACACCATAAATCACCACCACCACTTAATGGCTCCCCAATTCCC
>NW_020871923.1:545909-548409 GCF_003789085.1 Penaeus vannamei
CACAAATTCCGGATATGAGATTGACTCTAGAGTACGAAAAGAAAGGGCATTACCTTTTTAAATATATGCATTTACTACTCTGGCTTTAAAATGCCAATGTATAGAAAACCCACATTTACAGGCTTTTGTTCAAAGTTCTCATTCATCCCACATACACATGAACGAAATTTAGTCAACATACAGTTACTACATTTCCTCAACCTGGGCAAACTTTCATTCATCCGTATCCTCCTTCTTTACAAAAATGGCTTCCACAAATATTTTACTGATTCATACATTAGTAAAACTCTAAACATAATCAACAGTAAACACCCCGACATTAAGGTAGAAATTGCTTTATTTTCCTTTCACTTACTCAGGTCCATCCAGGCTCCACCTAAGGTACAAAGTATTCAACCTTATCAATTAATTCTACCCGCATATCAAAACAAGAGTTATTTTCAGAGCAAAAATCACCATGCATAACTTTCTCAAATGTAAATATACAATATCCCTCGAATTAATTACTTACTCATCTACAAATATGTGTGTGACAGCTGTAAGGCATTGCATATCAGTAAAAAAGAAAACAGCAAACACTTGAAATCACACTTCTTACAGCATCAGGGAATTCCCGACCCTCCAAACGACCAAACCACCCTTTTCGGCACTCAGGAATCCGTAGACGACACAGATCACCTTATGAATCAGAGAATATTACAAGTCATGGAAGGCAGTCCATACCACCAGCATCTCCTCATCATGGAAAGCATATTTACAGCCATTCATAAACCGTCATTCGGCATCAATGAAAACACTAAACCACTATTTATGTTTCTGAATCATAACTCTTGTGCTTTGTTTTATGTTAATGATTTGGGTTTAACAGCATAAATATCTCCGATCCTTTTGCATTAGTCATCTAATTTTCGCTTACTTTTAGATTTATTTTGTATTAGCTCTGGTGTCATTTAAGTTTTCTAGTTTGCAAAGCCCTATTTTACGATTTATTTTGTTTTTGATTTATAGTAATTCCTGTATTAAACTTTCCCCCAATGGATTGGCTTGATAATGGATTACGTTAGATAATTCCAAACATCGCCGAATAATTATGAAGGTCCCAACCCTGCTGTTGTTATTGTTATTGCCATCATCATCATTATTATTATTATCATCAGTGTTGTTATTATCATCATTATCATTAGTGTTGTTATTATCATCATTATTATTATCATTATTATTGTTGTTGTTGTTACGGATATCGTTATTATTATCATTATCGTTATTATCATTATTATTATTATCATTATCATCATCATTATTACTACAACTATACTGTTACGATAATAATAATAATAATAAGAAATATTATTATTATCATTATTATTACTATTATTATCATCATCATCATCATCATCATCATCATCATCATCATCATCATCATCATCATCATCATCATCATCATTATCATCATCATCATCATTATTATCATTATTATTTTTATCATTATTATCATTATTATTATTATTATTATTATTACTGCTACTATACTATTACTATAATAATAATAATAATAATAAATATTATTACTATTATTACTATTGTTATCATTATTATTATTATTATCATTATTATTATCATTACCAATATCATCATCATCATCATCATTACTACTACTACTATTATTATCATTATTATTATTATTATTATTATTATTATTATTATTATTATTATTATTATTATTATTATTATAATTATTATTATTATTATTATTATTATTATTATTATTATTATTATCATCATCATTATTCAGTTCCTTATGCAGAAAGCACAGCTTGAGCAACCTATTTATCTTCTCTCCGCCTCGTCTAATGTAAATCTTTATATTTTATCAACAATTTCTTTTGTATGATGTGAGATGTTAAAAAAAAAAAAAAAAAAAAAAAAAAAAAAAAACATACGCAGATATATATTGGAATTCATCACTAATAATATGTACTCTCTATGTAAAATTGCTGTAGTGCCTTGCGCATATCTCTATTCTTTTCGTCTTGTGCTCTATTGTAGTAACCGCTCCAGCCCCTCATGGACACCACAGCGGGAGGCAGGAGAGGAAGGGCAGGCGTGATGCCTTTTTAGTGTACGCAGCTGAACTTTGGAACTAATTGTTAGCATGGAATGTCATATTCTTTGTAATTCACTGGAAATCATACGTAAAGAGTAATAGTTGACTATGGAAACGGCGAATGCTTAAGAAGATGAATTCCCTCTTTTAAGTTTCCATATAAAATGCTCTATTGCATTCTTCCTTCTTAAGGGGGTGTCACACTAGCACAATTTCCGTGGTTCTTTGACGTTTCCATGTTTTTTTTCCTCGCTACCGCTTGTATTTTGGGTGAATGCGATCAATTCCAGTCAAACGATAATTATCGTTTTCGCTGGCGTTTCCGTCGTCTTTTTTGTTCAAATGATAAGCTATAATAGATAATCGTTATAGTAATGTAAAAAAAAAAAAAGTATT
>NW_020871923.1:562453-574297 GCF_003789085.1 Penaeus vannamei
TGTATAATGATTGATTGTAGTAGTATACCTTATTCGGGAGTTATATAGGGATTAATATAATTGATGAACACATATTTCTTTTCTTATCTAGATAAATGTTTTAACAGAGTCGTTAAATAATCAATAATGAGGCAATTTAAGGGCCAAATTTTATTGGGTCTAGGTTACACAAGGATTGCCGAAAGAGAGAGAGGGGGAGAGAGATGGAGAGTGGAGAGAGAGAGAGAGGGGGATAGATGAGATGAGAGAGGGAAGATGAGAGATAGAGAGAGGGAGATGAAGAGAGAGAGAAGGAGATGAAGAGAGAGGAAGCGAAGATGAGCAGAGAGAGGGAGATGAGAGAGAGAGAGAGAAGTGGAGATGAGAAGAGAGAGAGAGAGGGAAGATGAGAGAGAGAGAGAGGAGAGGATGAGAGAGAAGAGGGAGATGAGAGAGAGAGAGGGAGATAGGAGATGAGAGAGAGGAGAGAGAGAGAGAGATGGGAGAGAGATGAGAGAGAGATGGAGATTAGCGAGAGAGAGGGAGATTGAGAGAGAGAGAGGGAGATTGAGAGAGAGAGAGAGGGAGATGAAGGAGAGAGAGAGGGGAGATGGAGAGAGAGAGGGAGATGAGAGGAGAGGGGAGATAGAGAGAGAGGAAGAACGAGAGAGAGAAGGAGATGAGAAAAAAGAGAGAGGGAGATGAGAAAGAGAAGGGAGATGAGAGAGTAGAGGGAGAAAGATGAGAGGAGAGAGAGGGAGAGATGAGAGAGAGAGAGGGAGATAGGAGAGAGAAGAGGAAGATGAGAGAGAGATGAGAAAGATAGAGAGAGGAGAGAGAGAGAGACGAGAGATGAGAGAGGGGAGATGAGAGAGAGAGAAGAAGGAGATAGAGAGAGAGCAGGAGATGAGAAGGGAGAGAGAGTGAGTGGAGTGAGTGAGAGGAGAGAGAGAGAGAGAAGAGAAGAGAAGAGTAGAGATGGAGAGAGAAGAGTAGAAGAGAGAAGAGTAATGAGCGTACGCCACATGGATGTAGAGAAGCGAGATAAGCGGAGAAACGAGAACGGAGAACGAAAAGACAGCGAGTTAACGAAGTAGGAAAGGGAGAAACGGGAGAACGAGAACGATAAGTAACGAGGAACAGAGAGCGAGAATGCGAGTACGAAAAAATATGAGATTGCGGGTAAAGTGAGGCGAAGGGGTTAGTATACGAAGCTTAGCAGAGGACATGCAGGGAAGGAGAGAGAGAGCGATAACAAATACATCGACCATGTAAGCCTTGATCGTAATGTGGCACACCAAGGAGTCCAGAGCTAAGACAGAATTGTACCAGGTCGTGATCTCCTCGGACAGGATCTCGAATTGTTCTGATTGGGCCAAGTAGCGGTCACGGAAGTCCCTAGAGCACAGAGAGAGGTGGCGGGGAGTAGCCGTCGAGGACCGTGGTCGTGGGGGCTATGCGGGGGGAACGATAGCTTGGGGTCAATATATAGAAAAATAGTTAGAGAACATGGACGTTCACATCGTAGAAACACTGACAAAAAAAAGAGATGTGTAAGTTAGAGGAAGACGGTGGGGGTGAGGGGGCGAAAAGGAGGACAATGGGAGTAGGAGGGGAGGCGGGAGGTTAGGGGGGGGATAGGGATCATGTGATTGGAAAAATGAGAGGGCGGTGAAAACGGAGGAGAAGAAGGGAAGAGGGCGAGGAGGTGGGAGTGGAGAATGAGGAGTAGAGGGAGGGGGGGAGGGCGAGAGAAGAGAGTGAAGGGCGGGAGGGGCGGGAGGGGAGAGGTGGGGGGGGGAGGGGAGAAAGGGCGGCGGGGGGAGTGGATGGGAGAGGGGAGGGGCCGGGGGGGAAGGTGACGGGGGGGGGAAGGGCAAATAGGGAGTGGTAGGTAATGGGGGTGGATAGGGGAGAGGGACCGAGGGGGAGGCCGGGGGGGTGAGGGGGGGGAGTCAAATAGTGGAAAATGGAGGGTTGGGGGAGGGTGGGGGTGTTGTGGGTGGCCAGCGGACAAGGGGAGGAGGGGTGACTGTATAAGAAATGCAGCAGAGGAGATAGGCGGGCGCGTGAGGGGAGGGAGAGAGGGAAGAGAGGGAGGGTGGGAGGGCGGGGGGAGAGGGAAGGAGGGATGTGGGAGGAGGAGGGGAGGGGAGGAGGGGTAGGGGTGGGAGAGGGGGGGGGATGGGAGAGAGGGGTGGGGGTCAATGATAGTGAAGGGTGGGGGGACGTTGTGGTGGGGGGGTGGGGTGTACAGGGGAATGAAAAGGAAAGGACAAGGGGAACAGATAGGAGGTGCTGGGGGTGGAGGGGCGGGGGGGTGGGGGTGGAGGCGGGTGCGCGGGCCGGCGGGGGATTTTAAGAGTTTGGATGAAACAGGTTGCGTAAATATTTGGTTTATTATGGATAGTAGCCCCTACTCATCGTACTATGTTGGTGGTGTTATTCTGTATATTTGTTACTCTTAATCATTAATTATTTTTTACATAAATTTTATGCAACATTATTACTAGGTTAGGATTTCAAAGAGATAAACATTATCGTTGTTAGGTTTTTATTATTAGTATTAAAGAGTTTATTCATTTATTAATTCAGTTGGCGAAGCACGTGAGTTCTAAGGGCAGCCACATTATTCTACCTCTCAAGGCATCATGTTCTCTTAAACGGATCTCCCCTCTGCATTCTCTACATTTGAGGCGAGTATTAGTACACAGTTGCCACAACACCGAGGTAATGTTTTATCTAGTAGCATGTTCAAGCTCTCGGGAGAAATGAGATCTCTCACTTATACTTCTGGGAGGCGGATCCAAGAGAACCTATAGTCTGTACGCCTGATAATGTGTGTTTTCACAAGAGCGCTTTATATTTATATATCTTATGCTCTCTGTGTTATCCTGGGGATATCTCACATTACTGTGTAGTCGTCTTTTAATCCACCAATCGTGTTACCCATTGAGTCTGATCATTTATCTGAGCGTCTGTTACTTTGAAATGGGTAGCTTATGATCCAAGAGGAGCATTTAATCACTTAATGGTCTTTGTTCTTCTGTTACGGCGTGGGGACTCCATACTCTGTAAGGCCTTTGTCGGCGAGTTAGCGCACTCAATAGAGAGGGTTCTATATGAACTTTTCTTCGTTTACCTGTGCGTTAACTATTCTGGTGTTAGAATACCATACCCTGTTATCTTTGGGAATGTTATCAAGGTGACCCCATACTCTGTAACCTAGAAAGTGAGTTTCAAAGAGACAGGCTTAAGAAGCTACTGGTACAATAATATTGTCTCTGGTGTGTTATAATAAAAAGTGGGACTAGCTCACTACTAACTATGTTACATTTACTGGTAACTATTTTTGAACAGAGAGGGTTTTCTATAACTCTTGTATGTATTGCGAACGGTAGACTGCTTGCGATAACTTGTTGGGTACATGTTTATCCAGATTAACCTGGTACCGTTTTGTGACGTGTTATCCAAGAGTAACCCCGATATTTACTTTTGTACTTATGACGAAGCTTAAAGTTTTCTAAGAGAGTATAATACTTTAATATATGTGTCTGTGTGGTTAATAGTTGTCCACGACTGACTGATCTTGATGGTCTGAGCCACGTCTGTCATCTTTGTGAAGTTATCGGAAGGGACGCGTATTTTCTGGTCCTCTGGGGCAGCGTGTGTCCGGGGCCGAGATACTAACCCCAAGCCCTGCGGAGTTGTTGACAGTCCAGTTTTTTGGGGAAGTAGCCCGTCCTCTGAGAATGGCACTGCGCCAGTTGCGGAGGCTTTGAAAAAACCCTCGGAAGGCGAACTCCCAGGGTTTGGAACGATGCGTCATGTTCGGTATTCTGGTCTTAGAGCGAGCGGTCGTGAAATAATGGCCAAACTTAAATAAGGTGGGATTGACAGGAATTTTAGATATGAGGAATGGGATGTCAGAGGAGAAAGTTTTTAGGTAGTGTGAGATAACGAGTGGTTATAAAAGAAGAGGGGAAGTTGCAATTGAGTGCTCGCAACACACGCGTGGGTTTGTTGCAAGTTGCGAAATATCGTTTGTGGCTATAATTGGAGTGATCAGAAAATTTCAGGGTGTTGAGCTTGTTCTAGTCTACAGAATTTACTATGGCTGAAACTACAAAGCGAAAAGAAACAACCAACCATCATCATTCATCTACACATGTTCATCTATTCTGCATCACATTTTCATCATGCATCAGAATATTATCAATCATATTTCATCTATGCATCATCATTGCCTTAAATGATCAATCATTCATCATTATAAATCATCAACTCATCTTGATCAATTCATCCACGACAAAGTGATATCAGTCACATGCCAACATGCAAATCATGCAGTCATAATCATATCATACAAGTATCATCAAGGGAAATCATCAATACATCATCATTCAACTCATCATGCATGCCATCATCAATTCATGCAATCATCATTTATCATATCATCTCATTAATCCATCATCATCATCTATCATCAGATCATCATCATCATCAATAGATATTAACAGAATATGGATTGGATTGGAGTAATGGAGATTCGTATTCGCATTAGCTAAAGTGGAAACAAAATATTCGCATTCACGAATACCAAAATTTGTTCATCTTTCCATATTTATATAGAGAGAGGATGAATGAATGGAGAGAGAGGGAAAGAAGAGATGGGGATAGATATAGATAAAGAGAGAGAGAAAAGGTAAAACTACAAAAAGCAAACAAGAATATAACAAATCGCGCTAAAATCAAATAATAAACAAACAACAATGCAGACCACATAAAAACTCAAACACACAAAACATACACACAACACAAAATCAACACAAACACATACATACACACACAAAAAAAAAATCAACAAACACACACATACATACAAAAAATAAAGACCCAAAAAAATCAATAACACGACCGCTTTTTAACCCAAATCCCCCCAATATCAATAACACGACCATTTTTTAACCCAAATCCCTCACCTGGCGATAATTTGCTGGTGCATGTAGTAAAACAGCTCCCCCTTCCTGTCCCGGTCGACGCCCATGCCAGGCGGGTAGATCAGGTGCCAGTGCCAGTGGTGGACGTTGATGCCGTAGTCCTCCCGCCAGTACGAGACCCGGTGTTCTGGCTTGACGGGGGAGCCAGAAAACTCCGGACCGTGTTCTATGATCACGGCTTCGCTCTGGGAAAGTTATTTTGTTATTGGTGTTAGCATTATTATCATTGGTATTGTTATTATCATCGCCATCACTGTCATTCATTGTCATATCATGATAATGATATTATGATGATGATATTAATGATAATGATAATGATAATAATAATGATAATAAATAATAAAAATAATGATAGTAATAATAACAGAGTTATGAATAAAATAATAATAACAATTATTATTACAACTAAAACTATCATTATATTATTGTAATTGGCATGATAATTATAATTAGCGGGTCCCGTAGATATTGCTTATCTCCTTCAACCTCCCCCACCCTTTACCCCCTTATGTCCCTCTCCCCCATTCCACTTTTCTCTTCGATCCCCCTTCCCCCTCTTCCTCTCAGAGTCTCTTTCGTTTCCCCCCTTCCTCATCTCTCCTTTCTTCAAGCTCACTTATTTTTCTTTTATCCCCCCTCCTCCCTTCCGTTCTCTTTATCCGTCCTTTTTTATCTGTTCCATTTCTTCTTCCGCTTCCTTAATCCCTCTCCATCCTTTATTTATTCTCTGTTCCCTTTTCTTTTCCTTCTTTTCTTTCCCTTTCCTACCTTCTTTTTTAAGTAATTTATGTGGATTGATAATTTCAGTAAAGTGTAATTGCCTCAGAGAACTACCATAATGACAGCAATTGTGATAATGATAATAACAAGAATTGTGATAAGAGCAGAGTTAGATGCATAACAAAAGGTCTTTATGTGTATATGTGTGTGTTTGTGTGTGTATGTGTGTGTTTGTGTGTGTATGTGTGTGTTTGTGCGTGTATGTGTATGTTTGTGTGAGTGTGAGTGTGTGTGTGTGAGTGTGAGTGTGTATGTTTGTGTGAGTGCGTGTGTATGTTTGTGTGAGTGCGTGTGTGAGTGTGTGTGTGTATGTGGTTCTTTAATATCTACGTTGTCAATCATAACCCCATTTTACATCCAAAATGAAGCTAATTCAACTCCGCAGTCACACAGAATATTTTTTTTTTCAGGCATAACATCCCCAAATTACTGTGAAATGAAATGGCTTCAGCTCCAGTTACATGGAATATAATTGGATGCGTAACAAGCAAGTGCAATATACGGGGGGGGGGGGGGGGGGTCGAATGGGTCAAATACCAGCAGAACTATATTTATGTTCTATGATCATCATTATGATTATTATATCATTATCATTAATATTATCTTTATCCTTTCTCTTATTATCATTTACACAAACATTTTAATATCATAAAATTATCATTGACATGATACCGATATATTACTTTTTGTTATTATTTCATCCTCCATCATTCATTACCATCTCATCATTATATTATCATTACCATCATTATTATTATTATCATTATATCTTATTGCCATCATTGCATCACATCCATACTATTACTTTGATGAATGTTCATTTACTCCATTATAATATCTAATGCCGCTATGATTACTATTTTCGTTATTCTTATTAGTATTATCAATTTATCACTATTGATATTGTTACATTGTTATCCATATAATTTATACTAATTTTATTTGCTACCCTTTTCATCACATATCATCATTATTATCATCCCTTATAGTAATAGATAGAAGTCCAGAAATAGCAGTCCAACTAACAGCAATAGCAAGAACAGTAACAACAGGAGTAACAACAATAACAGTAACAACAACAGGAGTAACAACAATAACAGTAACAACAACAGGAGTACACAATACAGTAACAACAACAAGTAAGACAGGAGTAACAAAATAGCAGTAACACAACAGGAGTAACAACAAAGAGTAACAACACAGGAGTAACAACAATAGCAGTAAACAACAACAGGAGTTAACAACAATAACAGTAACAACAACAAGGAGTTAACAAACAATAACAGTAACAACAACAGGAGTAACAACAATAACATAACAACAACAGTAACAACAACAGGAGTAACAGTAAACAACAACAGGAGTAACAACAACATAACAGGAGTAACAACACATAACAGTACAGTAAACAACAGGAGTAACAACAATAACAGTAACAACAACAGGAGTAACAACAACAGTAACAACAACAGGAGTAACAACAATAACAGTAACAACAACAGGAGTAACAACAAAGCAGATAACAACAATGAAGTAACAACATAAGCAGTAACAACACAGGAGTAACAACAATCGTAACAACAAGGAGTAAACAACAATAACACTAAACCACAACAGGAGTAACAACAATAACAGTAACAACAACAGGAGTAACAACAATAACAGTAACAACAACAGGGAGTAACAACAATAACATTATAACAATACACAGGAGTAAACACAAATACAGTAACACAACAGGAGTAACAACAATGCAGTAACACAACAGGAGTAACAACAGTAGCAGTAACAACAACAGGAGTTAACAACAATAACAGTAACAACACAGGGAGTAAACAACAATAACAGTAACACAACAGGAGTAACAACAGTACAACAACAGGAGTAACAACAATAACAGTAACAACAACAGGGAGTAACAACAACAAGTAACACAATAACAACACACACAATGCAGTAAACAACAGAGTAACAACATACAGTCACAACAACAGGAGTAACAACAATAACAGTAACAACAACGAGGAAGTAACTACTAATAACAGTAACAACAACAGGAGTAAGCAAAACAATGAACAGTAACACAAACAGTGAGTACTCAACACATAACATAACACAACAAGGTAGTAACCAACAATAAAACAGTAACACAACGGATAACAACAATTCACAATAACTAAAACCAGGAGTATACAACAATAAAGTAAACATTAGCAGAAAACAACAGGCAGTAACAACCAAATAAGCTCAGATAAGCAAGAGTAACAACAATGCAGTACAACAACTGGAGTAACAACAATTAGCAGTCACAATTAACAGGATAACAACAATAACAGTAACGACAACAGGAGTAACAAAATAACAGTAACAACACAGGAGTTAACAACATTAGCAGTAAACAACAGGAGTAACAACAATGCCAGTAACGACAACAACAGGAGTAACAAAATCGGCCAGTAGACAACAGCGAGTAAACATACATTAGCAGTAACAACAAACAGGAGTCGAAACAATAAAGTAAACAACACAGGAGTAACAAAGCAATAGCAGTAACAACACAGGAGTACAACAATAACAGTAACAACACACAGGAGTAACAACATAACGTAACAAACAAGGAGTAAACAACAATAACTAGTACACAACAGGAAGTAACAACATAAGTAACACAATAACAGCTAACAACAGACAGGAGTAACAACAATGCCCAGTACACAGGAGTAACAACATGCCAGTAAACAAAACAAACAGGAGTAACGAAACATTACGTAAACAAACAACAGAGTAACAACAATATAAGTAACAACAACAGGAGTTAGATCAACAATAACAGTACAACAACCAGGAGTAACAACAAACAGAAGTAACAACAATAAGAGTAACAACAACTAGGAGTAGAACAACAATAACGTAAACAACAACAGGGTAACACATAGCCAGTAAACAACACCAGGATAACAACATAATGCAGTAACAACAACAGGAGTAACAACAAATGCAGTAACAAACACAACAGGAGTAACAACATTAAGAAGTAACAACAACAGGAGTAACACAATAACAGTAACAACAACAGGAGTAATCAAAAATACAACAGTAACAACAAACAGGGAGTAAACAACAATAACAGTAACAACAACAGGAGTAACAACAAAACAGAGTAACAACAACAGCAGGAGTAACAACAATAACAGTAACAACAACAGAGTAACAACAATAACATAACAACACAGGAGTAACAACAATAACAGTAAAAACAGGAGTAACAACAATAACAACAATACAGTAACAACACAGGAGTAACACAATAACAGTAAAACAACAGGAGTAAAAACAATAACAGTAACAACAACAGGGAGTAACAACAATAACAGTACAACAACAGGAGTAACAACATAACAGTAACAACACAGATAACACAATAACAGTAACAACAGGAGTAACAACAATAACAGTAACAACAGGAGTAACAACAATAACAGTAACAACAATACAACAATACAATAACAACAACAGGAGTAACAACAATAACAGTAACAACAACAGGAGTAACAACAATAACAGTAACAACAACAGGAGTAACAAAAGTAACAATAACAGTAAACAAGGAGTAACAACAATAACAGTAACAACAAACAGGAGTAACAGTAACAACAGTAACAACAACAGGAGTAACAACAATGCCAGTAACAATCGTAATGCTAAAAGTAGTAATAAACACCCTGTACATACCTGGTTAGGATCCATCCTGTTTACCTGCAGCTGCGCCCTCGACAGCGCCCTCTGGGGCACGAAGCGGGACGGGAACACCTCCACCATGGTCGGCAGACGGACGGAATGGAGTTCCTGAAGAAGGCGGTCGAAAGGGCATCGTTGTACAATTGCATTACTCAGGTAGTGTCTTGCTCAAGTTGATGAGGTATCAGGATGTCATATAGCTATATGAAAAACACTATATGATATATAATTATGAATATATGACATATAAAAAAAATATATATGATAATACATATAATAATATATAATATAATATATAATATATATAACTATGCAATATATATAACAATAAATATATAACAACAATTATATAATAACGCAGTAAGGAGCGTATTAGAGTCTTTAAAGACTAGTTAATCACTTAACAAGATCATATTGACTGATTACAGTGCTTGTGAATCGTTGTACCGTGTTTGTAAAAGATCTTCCGTTTTTTTTTTTGTTTTTTTAACATATTACTTAGAATGACAAGTGAAAAAAAGTTGATGGATGGAATAAATAAGAAAACGAGAAAGAGAAAGAAGATTGCTTGGAAATCTGACTCATCTCTTAGGATAGTGAAGGAAGCGACTGGACGAAAAGGATGAAAAATCATTATAACAAGAACATGTTAACTCAGAGAGAAAGAAAATAAATGATGGTGAAATAAAGATAGAGAGATAGAATGGAAATTAAAAGATGGAAAAGGAAAAAGATAATAGAATACAAGCCTATTTTTTTCTCTTTCTCTTAGATGACAAATAAGTGTAGTCTAAATAGGATAAAGCATTAACAGACAGAAAGCATCTTATTAACATTCATATAACAGGGCTGAAGAGGAACAAGAAAAGAAAGAAGAAAACAATAATAATCAAAAAAACGACAGCAGAAAGAAGAAAATTAGAGAAAAAAAGAAAAAAAAGAAGAAAATAGAAAAAAAGAAAAAACAAAGAAGAAAATTAGAGAAAAAAAGAAAAAAAAAAAAAGAAAAAGAAAAAAAAAAAAAGGTTAGAACTGACCTTCTTTCTGAGGATGACGAAAGAAATGGCGTAGATGAACAAGGTCTCGTTCACTTTGCCATGCACGCGCGCTGCCACTTGCATGAGGTCTTCGGCCCCGTTCGTCTCTGCAGATTAAAAGAAGAAAAGAGAGAGAGAGAAAGAGGTGAAGCATGAAGGCGGAGAGAAGGAAGAGAAAAAAGAATAGAGGAATTAGTAGCTCTTGTGTTTGTAAGCCAAAGAACTCCTATATCAAAAGAACACATCACAATAACACGTTGCCATAACTTTCCTGGATATCTAAGCCCCAAAACCCGCGAAATTTAGGTAGCCACACAACTCACAGAGACAAGGCGGCATCTCAATCACCTCTTTGATTAGGCTACATAATTACTCTCAAAGACATCTTCAACATCGCCAAACTGCCTGACTTCACTGGGTAAACTTAACCCTAAAGGTAAACCCACATCGAGGCCCATCACTCAAACTGACTCCTTTGGATCAACTTACTCATAAAGACGTTACACAGATCCCTGGCGGCTCGACGGTGAGACGCGAGGAAGAAGGAGAAGGCCGACCCCATAGGAATCGAGGTGGCTGTGCCCAGATCCTGCAGCGCCACGTCCTTTCGCTCCGGCACCGGCACGCTGACGGAAGGGGAAAGTCCTACTCTCGTGGCCACGGAAGGAGGCTGGAAAGATGTGGGAAATGTGGATAGTGGATAGTACAGAGGCGTATCAAAGCAGGAAAATTACCTGAGACATCCATGGGAAGAACAGGTCTGATGAACGTATGAACTGCAACTAAAATTATTATTCTGATTACAGTTAATGGTTTATTTTCTGGTTATCATAGATTCAAATCAATGAAAATCATTCGGTTCTACTAATGGCAACCCAATAGAATAAATAAAATATCACACACATTGGCAAAATTTTCGTACGCTACCCTATCTATTCATCTATAACGTATCCATCTATCGCAGATATCTGTACACCTTAATCCCTAGCAGCCACAAAGACGCGCCATCTTGCATACTAACCGTATCATCGTTCTCGAGCTTGAATTGGACCGAACCACCTCCCCTGGGGGTTTGAATAGGCTCCTGGGGGAGTTCGAACAGGTAAAGAAGACGCTGCTGGTCGTTCGCCATGGTTCTCTGGTCCACGGACGAGAGCCTGAAGGAGGTGTCGGAGCGAGACGACGAGAGGAAAGAGGAGCGCCCGCGGCGGAGGCGAGGGAAGGAGTGCGGCTGGCGGAGGTCACGCTGGCTCTGGGTGCCGTGGCAGGATGGTTTCTGTGACGTGTTTTCGAGTTACACACACACACAC
>NW_020871923.1:579397-581897 GCF_003789085.1 Penaeus vannamei
ACTGGCGACGAAGTGCCGACTTGTCTCGGACGATTTATTTATATATATTTCTTTCATTTCATTTATCTACTTCAGTATAGGGATGAAAGTGTTCTTTTAGTGTCGTTTGAAGTGCCCTTTCCGGTGTCATTTCAAGTCATGTCGGTGTCATTTCAAGAGCCGTTTGGTGTCATTTCAAGAGTCATGTCGGTGTCATTTCAAGAGCCGTTTCGGTGTCTTCAAGAGTCATGTCGGTGTCATTTCAACCTCCCGAACGAGACACTCAGAGCCGCCGCCGTTATGAATGTGAAATGATCATCATATTTCAAAAAAGGATTTATCCCAAAGACCAAAAACCTCATATTTCACATACTCGTTTCGGGGAGAGATATTTTTCATTTTCTTAAAGGTAAATCCGAGGCACTTTATCAAAAAAAAAAAAAAAAAAAAAGCGGGGGACTTAATTTGTTTTTGTTTTTGTTTTTTGTTGTTGTTTTTTTTTCTTTTTAATAATTTGATTTTCTGAGACTATGATAACTCGGTTTAATTATCATTACTCTTATACCTCAAGACATCCTAAGGAAAGTGTAAATCATATCATCTCTTCTTAAATTCTCGTGTATTCTGTGCAACTAAATATATTTCCGAACAATTAATTTGCAATTAGGAATAATAATTAAATCGCTAATGAATCCCGAACGTCGAAAGAATTTTAATAATCCCCCAGCGGTTAATTTCTACCCCCGTATCCGTTTCCCTTCCTTTATCTCTTCTTTTTTTCTCTCTCTTTCCTTTTCTTTTCTTTTGGACGAAGCCTAAGCCGATAAGAGTTAACGAACGCATATAACCTACAACTCTTCACTATAACACTTCACGTCTTGGTGTTGTATGGTGAGGCAGACATGCGAACTAAAGATGTTGTATATTTTGATGTTAGACTCTCACATTCGAACGTTGATTTGGTGTGTGTCTATGGTGTTATAGAGTGGATTAGATATATGTTATAGTGGGAGAGTATTGTTAAGGTTCGGAATTATTTGTGTTAAACAATGTAGTGATCTTCCAATGCAGTAATCTTTAACAAAAAAAAAAGACAAAAAAAAAATTAATTCATTATTGGATATACGTAATGTGTGGGTGGCTAGAACTTCCTTTGAAACAGGTAATGTATTCTATTCAATTTACCGAACAAAGGATTACCGGTTATTTATTAAATATATATTTTTTCCCTATTCTTTATCTCAGCTTTTTCAAACCCAATTCAAGCTTTTTTTACTCATTGTTAAAGATTCGCTGCTTAAGAATAAAAAAATAAAAAAATAGGTCATGCTGAACAGGTCAATCCGACTCTCGCTGAGACAGAGACAAATCGTCATAAAGCAGAGTTATTTTGAGTGATAAAACAAACATTAAATCAACTGAAGATGTTATATCGAAACGTCCTTTACATACCTCGCATTATATAATAATACCTCCTTAGCATTGCCATTTATACATTCGTCACAATGTATAACCGGCACGGATCCACGCAATTCACAACCCCCCCCCCCCCCCACTTTTTTTTTTTTTTTTTTTTTTTTTAATAAATACATCTCAAACCACTGCTTTCATGACCTTTGTCTTTGAATCAGCGAGTGCCGAAGACCAGCTACTTTGACCTTATCCTTGGTAAACCTAAGCCTATCCTGACCCTTTCCCCCTTTGCCACCCTTAACTAAAGGTCTAGACTGGCCCTAATGTATCTCTTCTTTTCAGCTGTGGAGACGAATGTGATGCATGTAACCTTATAAACGCCTATATAAACGTAGCACATAGACCCTCTAAAGCAGAACAGATCTGTGCTTGCCTGTCACCTAAAGAAAAAAAGATATATATATACAACATTTGTGTATTATGGAGATAAAGTATGGCCCTCTCCCCCCCCCCCCTTCCTTCCCCTCCCCTCTGCCTTTCTTTTCTTGTATATTCGCTGTTGGTTCAGACATGGAAGGATCTGAAATGTCCTGCCATGGTAGCATCTTGTTTGTTCAGATCTGGCTGCAGGACTTATTTTCCGTTCTTGCGTTCTCTCTCTTCTCATCTTCTCTCTCTCTCTCTCTCTCTCTCTCTCTCTCTCTCTCTCTCTCTCTCTCTCTCTCTCTCTCTCTCTCTCTCTCTCTCTCTCTCTCTCTCTTCTCTCTCTTTCTCTTTCTTTCTTTCTCTTTCTCTCTCTCTCTCTCTCCTCTCTCTCTCTCTCTCTCTCTCTCTCTCTCTCTCTCTCTCTCTCTCTCTCTCTCTCTCTCTCTCTCTCTCTCTCTCTCTCTCTCTCTCTCTCTCTCCTCTCTCTCTCTCTCTCTCTCTCTCTCTCTCTTCTCTCTCTCTCTCTCTCTCTCTCTCTCTCTCTCTCTCTCTCTCTCTCTCTCTCTCTCTCTCTCTCTCTCTCTCTCTCTCTCTCTCTCTCTCTCTCTCTCTCTCTCTCTCTCTCTCTCTCTCTCTCTCTCTCTCTCTCTCTCTCTCCTCTCTCTCTCTCTCTCTCTCGCTC
>NW_020871923.1:584397-591897 GCF_003789085.1 Penaeus vannamei
CTGCCTTGTGTTTTGTCTCCAGCTTTCTCTTTCTCTCTGGTAAAAATCCTTCCTTTCTACCTTTTATAACACTCCCAAGTTCCTTGTCTGTGACCTCCTTTCTACCTCGTTTATTGCCTCTCTCTTTCTCCCTCATCACCGGTTTTCTTCCTTCTTGCCTCCTTTTATTCTCACCTTCTGAGATATCCCTTTTGGATTCTTTCTCATCACTTCTTTGCTGTCTATCCCCAGGTTTCTTCCTCTTTTTTCCCTTCCCTCTCCCCCTCCTTATTTCAACACCCTGTCTCCTTCACTCTATCTACTCTCCTCTCTCTTCTCCCTTTCCTCTTCTCCCTTCTTCTTTCAACACTTCATCTCCTTCACTCTCTCTAATCTCTTCTCTCTTCTCACCTTCTTTCAACACCCGCTATCTTCTTCATTCTTTTCTATCTTCCTTAACCCCCCCTTTCTTCCTCGAGCAGAGAGAAGAAGAAGAAAGGGGATAATGAAGATTCTCTCCCCTTTCTTCTTTCTTCTCTCTGCGTCACCTTTCTCTTTCTTTCAACAACCCCTAGCTCCTCCACTCTCTCCTTTCATCTCCAACACAACCCCCCCCCCCCTTCTTTCAACCTCTATCTCCTCCCCTCTCTCCTATCCTCTGTCCCCACCTTCTTCAAACACCCCGAGCTCTTTCATTCTCTCTACTCTCTTGTTTCTTCTTTCTGTTCGTCTTTCCCCCCTTCTTTCAATACCCTATAGATTCCCCTTCCCTCTCTTCCTTCTCGTCCGCCCCCACCTTCTTTCTTTCCCCTCCTCTATGTCCTCGCATTCGCCCCCTTGTAACCCTTGGCGTCGGGTCCGCTTCCTCTCCCGCAGAAGAATCCCTGCGATAAACTGGGTGGTGACGAGAGTGTTCCCGTGCCTGGCGTGTGCCCAGCAGCCCCTGGAGCCGGACGGCCCCTTCCGCCGCTACGGTACCGAGTACACGACCATGTCTGACGCCTCCAGCCGCCGCCACACTCTCACCTCCGTCAGGTATAATGCCAGGTGAGGATCGGGGGCTCTTCGCGGCCGCTGCTGAAGAGCGGGTGGGATGGGTCTTGGACGTCGACGCTGAATGGCGTGCGTGCGTGTATGTGTGCGCGCCCACGTGTGTGTGTGTGTGTGTGTGTGTATGTGTGTGTGTGTGTGTGTGTGTGTGTGTGTGTGTGTTGTCTACGTGTGTGTGTGTGTGTGTGTACGTGTGTGTATGAATTAATATCTATGTGCATGTGAGAGAGACAGCGTGTGCACCCGCGCATAAGCGCTGTTATATTTGCATCTGTTAAATTTGTATGTATGTGAGAGGGATGTCTGCGTTTGCATAAACGTATTGTTACATCGTCGCTATAATGTTCTAGTTTCTTCTCAGTGCATTATTTCTCGCAACTTCTGTTCCCTCATCCGTTCCTCGCCATCCGCTCGCCTCTCTTCGCCTCATCATCATCCTTCTGTTCCTTTGCAGTCCCATCCCGTTAAGCCTGCCTCTGGCCCTCTGCCGAAGCGCCCCCTTGGACAGCGAGAGGAAGCCGTAGCGCTGAAGGGGTAACCGCCCCCTCCCCCCGCCCCCTCTTTTCAAAAGCGCAACCCCCCGTGGATAGTCAAGCTCAGGATCTGACTCCGCCCCCCCCCTTTTTCCCCAATCCCCTCTTCTTTATTTCGGGAAAGGATTAAATTCAAGTAAAAAATACTCACCTCCCTTTCCCCCCCCTCCCCCTTCCCGCTTATTCCATGGGTAACTTGCACACGTCAATAGAACAATAAAAATAAGGCGAAGTCCCCCTGGGTGAGTCCGCTGTCCCCCCGGGTTCCACTGCGACACAGGGATGAGGAGGAGTGAGTATCCGCGTGACTAAGAACACATGTAGAGTGAGAAGTGTGTGTGCTTTCATAGTGTGTTTTGGGGGGTTTTACTAACCAGGGTGAGCTTCCAGTAGAGAGCTTGGAAAGGGAATACTTAATCAAAATCACTAGTATTGCGGGTGAGGTTGTGGTGCAGTTTAGAAGAGCTTCCTTGCTTTCTAAAAAAAAAAAAAAAAAAAAAAAAAAAAAAAAAAAAAAAATATATATATATATATATATATATATATATATATATATATATATATATATATATATATATATATATATATATATATAACACCCAAGCCTTAATTAAACCAGCTTATTGCGATAAATGAATGAATGAATTTAAAAAATCGTGAGTTCACAGCTTTGACCCCCACCGCCGGCAGCATGTACGAGTTTTTGACGCTGTTCTCACGGTTTTTAAAATGTATTTTAGACAGTATACTTCACATGTAGTTTAGGATTAAATCAAAAGGTCACTTATTTTTACTCCTTAAATCAGAATTCGGAACAAATCTTAAAAGAATTTTCTTGTGACTGTACAGGCCTTTTATATAAAGACTGTGTACAATAGTCCACCTCATTTGTTCCACATAGTCTATATCTATAGCAAATGTGTTTTATTAACACTTAGCTTATGTATATACAAAATCATATTCTAATTTGTAAATATTAGTTTGGCATATTTAATCTCAATGATTTACACTTCCCTTAGATAAAAGTAAATGAAATCCAAATACTAATCCACAATCATAAAATCCTAACAATTACACAAATGAAAATTTCTTCTAATGAAACCAGGAAGAAAAAAAAAAGAAAATAAACAGGGACGACATACAAAATGCTTTCAAAATTTATGCTAATTCCCAGCATTTTTTTTTTTCTTTTTTTTTTTTTTTTTTTTTTTGGATATGCACAAGAATCGATTACTTGCTTTGTTTGCTTTTTCTTTCTTTTTTCCTTTCAATTCCTATTCCTGTTTTCAGATAGATAGATGTAGATAAATACATATATACATACATATATGCATAGATACACACACACACACACACACACACACACACACACACACACACACACACACACACACACACACACACACACACACATACACACACACACACACACACACACACACACACACACACACACACACACACACACACACACACACACACACACACACACACACACACATACATAATATATATATATATATATATATATATATATATATATATAATATATATATATATATATACACACACACACACACACACACACACACACACACACACACACACACACACACACACACACACACACACACACACACACACACACATATATATATATGTATATATATGTAATGTACACCCAACCTCTCATCCCGAAAAGGAAGCCTTACGTGTCGCTCTCCTGCAGGTACAACCCGATGCGTCAGGGCGTCGAGCTCAACAAGGGCGTGACGCAGACGACGACGGTGCCGAAGGAGTACCTCAACACCGAGCTCCTCACGTACAACACCAAGAGGAAACATGACACGTACATCCGGGGATCCGTCGTTTAGGGAAATGGCACCATGGCACTGGGAATTTCAAACGGCGAAATATTGATAAATTGATATGGAAATAAGTGATGAAATATATCTCGAGTCCTGTGTGTGAATGAAGAGAAATGCGTGTTGAAAATATGAACTTATACATTACATATACTGTATATATATGTGCGCATGTCAATATATATATATATATATATATATATATATATATATATATATATATATATATATATATATATATATATATATATATATATATGAATCTGTATGTATTATTGCTGTTGGACGATGAAAGAGAATTATCTAAAGGCTTTACGAAGCTCTGAGCTCTACGAGTCAAGGGGGGCGTAGATGTGCAGATTCAACTTCTTTAGTAAACGTATCAGAACTTTACTTTCGGGTCTTCACAGCCAGATATACGATCGTCTGGAGAAACTAAGAAGAAACCCTTAATCGTGTAATGAATGTTTCCTAATTCTTGAGGGAAAAGTGGTTTCTTAAGTTTATATACCTATTATTCACAGCACTGGCTACGAACTGCGAGTTACCGTTAAAGTAACTTGGGAAAATAAGAGTACTTGAAGCACTGTACTCTTCATGTACCACAGTGACTGTTATACTACTAGAAAAAAGTAAGTGTTGTAAGACCTGCTTTCGTCCTTGGCTAACAGGGACACTTCAACGGCAGCTGACGAGTGAAACAGCCGAGTGAAATGTTCAGTGCTCGTTGCAAAAAGTGTTTGCAGTGTTGCCCATTAAGCAACCTTAAAGTGATTGTGATGTAGTTGTGATTTTTGTTACATGTGTATTCATCTACAAAAACTGAAACTCTAAATAGATTAGCGTGAAAAAAGCTCATCAAAACAAAGACTAGACTGTAATATCACTAGCCCTTATTTCAGACAGGGACACCAACTAATGTTTCCTAACTTACACAAGATGTTTAGATTTCGTCTCTACTTCGTATCCTTCGCAGGACTTTGGCGTATATCAGTCTCCTGCCAGCCATCAGTGAATTCAAGTAGATGAAAACGGGGCCAAGCGTTGCTGTAGAAATAAAAGATGGTCATTTTCGAAGTTCCGAGGCCGCTTCGACACCACAAGTGAAGCGATTCGATTCTTTTCCTTCTTCATACATTATCTCGAGCAAATCTTCACTTCATACCAAGGGAAATAAAAGAATATAAACATATATATGTCCTAATATGTAAATGAATGTGATATATAGATATATATCCCAATATATTTGTGTAATACCTTAGTATCTGGGTGGAACTAAAACTGCAAAAAGTGGTTAACTGTTTGTCTTCAGTGTTATTTGTCATGCACAATTTTCAAGATTGTTTGGATATATTTGGAGCTTCTGCAATAGGACAGATGTCACAGGTTTGAAAATGGTCTTTTTCTTCATAAAGTATAAGGCCTATTTGTCTGTACTCAAAATGCTTAATCTGAATGAGTCTGCTGATGAAGTGATGAAAAATAGAATGTGTTTGGATGTCGTAACAAAAATATTGGGTATGCTACGCAATAAAGGATTATGGGCTGCTCTTATATTCACGATTTAGCACGCTCTTTTTCTCAAGAAAGTTCAAGAATGTGAAAATTGCATGGACGATCATTTGCAACTGGTTTTCCTACGTCTGCATCTTAAAATTAAAAAGGGGAAAATACCCTTAATAAAAAACATGAATGTGTAGCTATGTGCACTATCATTAACACTATTCTTCTTGCTCACAACCTTTATAAGCGACTTTATTGTAACCAGAATTTGTAAAGCGGTTGGGACAGAATAAACCAATATGTGAATATAGAACAGATATCAATACAATTACTACACTAATAGCCCCAAAGCAAAGAAATATATAGTGTACTTATATAAGTCACAGGAAGGTTATGGAATGGTGTCATCCCACTGCAAGCACGTACTTATAACTGTGAGACCCACAGAGGTAGTAGCGGTCTGGCAGGTGTCTGGTGCTATCGCTGTCCATCCAACAGTCAGTATGATCTCAAGCGTGTGCCTGTGTGTGCGTTGAGATAATTTAACTAAATAGTTATAGACATATAGACATAAAGTAGTCATGAGCACTTCCCAGTATGCGCATATTCATTTTCGCACACACAGGCACAGGCATTTTCACACATACATATACACACAGACGCTATTCATCCACATACTAATAAGATTCAGGCACTTATACAAACAGACACTGAATAATACATGCATAAGTAGATATACTCAAAATAAATGGAGGGCTTGAATAAGAATGTGAATAAGTTTAAACGAGGTCGTCCAACATCTAAGATTGCATGAATAATACAGTAGATACAAAGAGAAATTTTTCAATGTTTTTATCTCCTTCACAAAGATACGAGCCCTCCTAGCATACTCTACAAACTACAAAAAAAATCATAATGGTTAACGGAGATGAATCAGTCATATGGGATCGAATCCTTGTAAAGCTTCAAAGATAGTCTCAGATTTCATTATTCCTGGTTTTGGGGGTTAAAAAGTTTATGGTTTAGGCCGATCACATTTTTGGTAATCGTAATAAAGGATACAGATGGTCGATAAAACAGTGATGTGAATATACTTCGTCAGCACAAGATAATATAGGAATAGGAAAATGACTTGTTATGTAAATGAAAAAGATAAGGATAACGATAATAAAGATACTAATAGAGATATACTTCGTCAGCACAGGATGATATAGGAATGTGTAGGGGAAGATGAATTGTCATGCAAAGGAAAAAAGATGACAATAACGATGATAAACAACAACAGAGAAAAGTTACGTAAGTGCTATTCTTAAAAACCTGTCCGGTGACTAAGAACCCTCGTAGAATCTCATGCTAAGATTTTGACATTTACCCAGAACCATTTACTTCTTAGAATTCATCGTCACCCATTCTTAACTCAAGGAGCCAAATACTCTGTACTGTACTCATCACGTGATATCACCCATAAGTGTTTACAATTTCTGTTGTGATTTATCAAGTTTGGTATGTACGTTGTACTGAATGTTTATGTATTTATTATGTATTAAAGATTGTCATCCAGCATAATGAAGGGGGAATGCTGGAATGCATATGTATATCAGCTGTATTTATATGTTTGTATGTATATAAAGACGGTTGTATTTTCTCAATGGTGCATTTAATCAGCCAATTAGCTCTCGTGATAGAAGAAAGAATAAAAACAATCAAAGGATAAACACAGATCATTTGTCTGTCTTAAGAAGCTGTGTTAAGTAATCTGTCAAACATTCTCTCCGTATTCATGTTGTTGATTTTTATATGTTTACATTGTTATTTCTCTCTGTACTTGTTTATCTTCTCTTCACCTCTCTTCTGTTTGTTTATTCCTCTTTGTAAATCATTTTATCAGCTGTGTAAGAAGACCAAATCTCACCCAACTTAACCCAGCTTCAACAAGAGAACATAACCGTTGATAAGTCTATCCCTAGAGATTAAGAGAAAGGAAGAAGAAGAAGAAAGAAGAAGATAGAAGAAGGAGAAGAAGAAGAAACCAACATAAAAGACATTTCTGTTCATCACCTTATGGAGATCACTTCCAGGATACTTTTTTTTTTTACCCAAATGTTCCTGTAGGTCTAAGACCCAAAGAGCGAAACGTTCATAATAGCATTAACAGATATCCTTGTTAATTGAGGGTAAGCGCAACCAAAGGTGCTCTCAGACCAGCTGTCCTAACATGCGTATATTAAATGTTCTGTTGATTTAGACTTTTACATAGAAGATAAGCATCGATGTGTTCTCGTTAATACACTACGATACTTATACAGAGTGCATAAAGGTGAATATAGCGATCATTATGGCAAGGATGAAAGTTTGAAATAAGAAAAGTCAATTGGTTCAAGAACACCTTTGGATACGCATGTCTTTGATTATAAAAAGGAGAAAAAAAATAACCCTGAACACTGCAGTACACCGATTCGCCATGTCTCTTTTGAGGAAAATAACGTTTTGAATAAAAGAAAGAAAGAAAACATATTTATACATGTATACTGTATATAAGGTTTTAGAATACAGAACATAAAGAAACATGA
>NW_020871923.1:614397-621897 GCF_003789085.1 Penaeus vannamei
CTCTCCCCCTCTCCCTCTCTCTCCTTTTTTTTCTCCCTCTCCCTCTCTCCCCTCTTCCCTCTCTCCCCTCTCCCCTCTCCTCTCTCCCTCTCCCTCTTTCCCCTCTCTCCCTCTCTCCCCTTCCTTCTCACTTCTCTCCCTCTCTCCCCCTTCCCTCTTCCCTCCCTCTCTCCCTCTCCTTTCTCTCCCTCTTCTCCCTCTCTCCCCTCTCCCTCTCTCCCTCTCTCCCCTCTCCCTCTCTCCTCTCTCCCTCTCCCCCTCTCCCTCTCTCCTCTCTCCCCTCCCCTTCCCTCTCTCCCTTCTCCCTTCTCTCCCTCTCTCCCCCTCTCCCCTCTCCCACTCTCCCTCTCTCAATGTCTCCCTGAAGACGGAATTATCCCACGAATAATTGAGGAAATGGCGTTCCAAGTTTATCTCGGTGTCGTGTGTCTTATTGATGGAGTGACAGAGTGCGTGGTCAGCTGTTTGGCTTCCCGTTGCCCTTGCTTTATACCTCAATGAATATTACGTCATTTTTGTGACCTAGGGATCTTTATATAAAAATATATATTATATATATATATATAATATATATATAATATATATAATATATTATATATTATATGTTATTTATAATTATATATATATATATATATATATATATATATATATATTATATATATATATATATAATATATTATATGTGTGTGTGTGTGTGTGGTGGGTGGTGTTGTGTGTGTGTGTGTGTGTGGTGTGTGTGTTGTGTGTGTGTGTGTGTGTGTGTATTGTATATTAATCTATAGTGGTGGTGTGTGTGCATATATATATATATATATATATATATATATATATATATATATATATATATTATATATATATATATATATATATATATATATATATATATATTATATATATATACTATATAATATATATATATAATATATATATCTAATATATTAATATATATAAATATAGATATAGAAAACTAAGGAGAGAGGAGAGAGAGAGAGAGAGAGAGAGAGAGAGAGAGAGAGAGAGAGAGAGAGAGAGAGAGAGAGAGAGAGAGGAAGAGAAGAGAGAGACGAGAGAGAGACAGACAGACAGTAGAAAGAGAGGCGAAATAGAGAGATAAGAAGTGATAAACAACCAGCCAGATAAAAACACACACACAACACACGTACATAAACATATAAATCGAATTACAAAACACCCACAATAAACACGAGAGTTATATAAACACGAAACCTTGAACATTCACACCATCGCCCTCGTGATAAAGAGCACATTCTTTGTTTATTTTTTTCCTATACTTCCTCTTCCTCTCCTCTTCGTCGAATGGTCCTTTTGAAACCCAGATCCCCGTTATAATGCGAGGGGGCAAGATAGTCACATTCCTACAAAGTTCTTGTAAGTACCTGGCGATCAATTTTCGAACTTGTCTGCTGAAATTCTAACGTGGAAATGAATAGATAGAAAAAAACAGAGATGGATGTTGTTGTTTTTTCAGCTATATATCTGTCTACCTGTTTGTGAGTGTGTCTATCTGTCTGTTTATATCTACTTATCTCTCTATCTATCTATTTGTTTATCTATCCAGTTATATAATGATCTACCAATCAATGTTTCTATATCTATAGCTATGTCTATCTGCCAGTCTGTCTTTTCCGCTTTCTGTCTCCATTATCAATTTGTATCTATCCATATGAGTATCTGCCTATGAATATATCTATTCATCAATCTCTCTCTATATTACATACATGTCATAATAATATATATATATATATATATTATATATATATATATATATATATATAATATATATATATATATATATATAATATATATATATATATATATATATATATATATATATATATATATATATAATATATATATATATAATATATATATATTAATATATATATATATTATATATATATATATATATATTATATATTTATTATTAATCCCCCAAGAAACTAATCTTCCTACAGCCCACATTAATTTCACCCCCCTCTCATCTTAACGCCACCCCCCCTTCAACCTCACCCACCCCCCTTCAACCTCACCCCCGCCCCCTTCAAGCCAACCCCCACCATCCGACGAACCTCACCACCGAACAGACCAAACCCAGCCCTCTCCCCCGCTGAGTAAGTCTTGGGGTCAGGGAAAAATCCATCAGCGTTGCGTTCCTTTCGCTTTGCGCGTGAGACGAGCCGGAGGGCGAGGGGAGAATGCGGTGTGAAGGGGCGATTGATTGTGCTGAGGAGGAGTGGAGGGAAGGGGGAGTGGGAGGGGGAGGGGGAAGGAGGAGTGGGAGGTGGAGGGAAGGAAGAGTGGGAGGGAGGGAGGAAAGAGGGGAAGGAGGAGGGGAGGGGGGAGGGAGGGAAAGGGGGAGGGAGGGGGAAAGAGGGGGAAGGAGAGTGGAGGGGGGAGGGAAAGGGAAAGGGGGAAGGGAGGGAGGGAAGGATGGGGAGAGAGAAGCGAGAGGGGGGGGATGGAGAGGGAAAGGGGAGGAAAGGAAGAAGGGGGCGAGGGGAAGAAGAGTGGGAGGGGGGGGGGGGGGAGGGGGAGGGGCGAGGGGAAGGTAGAGTGGAAATGGGATGTGAGGGGAGGGAAAAGGGGGAGGGGCGAGGGAGGAAGAGTGAGGGGGGAGGGGGAAGGTAGAGTGGAATGGGAGGGAAGTGGGAGGGGGGAGGGAGGAAAGAGTGGGAGGGGCGAGGGGAAGGAAGGAGTGGGAGGGGCGCGGGGAGAGAGGGGAGGGGGGAGGAGGGGAAGAGTGGGAGGGGAGGGGGAGAGGAGGGAAGGAAGGGGTGGGTAAGGGAAAGGGAGGAGGGAAGGAGGAGTGGGAGGTGGAGGGAAAGGGAAGGAGGAGGTGGAAGGAAAGGGAAAGGGGAGGGGGAGGGGAAGGAGGAGTGGAGGGGGGAGGGGAAGGAAGAGTGGGAGGAGGGAGGGGAAGGAAGAGTGGGAGTGGGTGGGAAGGGAAAGGGGGGAAGGGAGAGGAGTGGGAGCGGCCAGGGGAAGGAGGAGTGGGAGTGGGAGGGGAAGGAAGAGTGGGAGGGGGGAGGGAGGGAGGAGGGGAGGGAGAGGAAGGGAAGGAAGGAGGGAGAAAGGGGAAGGAGGAGAGGAGTGATGGGAAGGGGAGATAGCAGGGGGGGGAATGAAGATGATGAAGAAGAAAGAACAAATAATACTAATGAAAATAAGAAGACAAACAACCAGAAGAGAATATGAAAAGAAGAAGAAAAGTTTGAAAGCTAGTTAAAGAAAATGGAAGAAGGAAAAAAACAGAAGAAAGGGATATAAATAACAACGAAGAAAAAGAAAATGAAAAATAAGAAGAACAGAAGAAAATAAGAAAATTACAGAAAATTTCTTACAGAAAGAAAAACAAATCAAAAGAAGGAAAGAAAGAGGAGAAGGAGGAAGAGAAGGAAGATAAAAAGGGGGAGATGAGGGAGGATGATAGGCTTGGAAGTGAGGATAACGGGTCGAAGCACAGAGGAAGAGGAAGAGGAAATTGTGATTCGGAGGGGGAAAGAAGGGGAGAAAAGGGAAGAGAAGGGGAGGCGAGGGGAATGTGCGATCGAAGAGGGGAAGCAGAGAGCATTTTTTATTCTGCTTTGGTGATAATGATGAAAAATGACGATAATGATATTGATATGGATGATGATAGCAACAACAACATCATTAGCAGTGGTATTACTATTACCATAACTAGAAGCACCCAGAGAGCGCATACCTCCGCCAAGGCAATAGGGTGGGTCCCTGATGAGATGAAATATTCACATTTAAAGAATTACGTTAACATCACCTCTTTCTCAAGTACACTGTTGACGTCTGTTTCACTATCTCGCAATCCTTATGAATCCTTTATAGAAATTTTGGATCCGGATCATTTCATGGTCATAAGGTTTTGAGTTATCTTGCCAAACTATCCTCGATCCATATAAGGATTAGGATCACCATCAAAACTTAAATGGCATCCAAGTTTGACTAAGACACATCGCTAGTAAAAAATCATAAAAATCTGTTCATAACCTTTTAAGTTATACTGAGGAGGATCACCACAATTGCATCTTTGTGATAAGACACACCTTTGGAAAAAAAAAAAAATATAAATAATCTGAATTCTTTTTTTAGTTATTCTGAGTAGGATCACTACAATGGCATCTAAGTTGTGATAAGACACACTTCTGGTAAAAAACCGGTTCATAACTTTTTGAGTTATCGAGCTAACTAACTAACAAACAAACTAACATCACCTCCTTGGTGGAGGTAAAAATGATCATAACTAACAAACAAACTAACATAATAATAATAATGGTGATGATGATGATGATAGTTATATGATAATGATAACGATAACAATGATGGTGATAATGATAATGGTAAAAATAATGATGATACTAATCCTAATGACAATATTAATAACTAGTAATAATAATATAGATAATGATGATAATGATACTAATGATAATAATAACAATATTGATAATAATAATGATAAGAATAAAGCTACTAAAAACATTATTATTACAGTATAACAATGTCATTACTCTTATTATCATTATTATCAATATTATCAGTATAATCGTTCTCATTATTACGTTATTAATCTCATGATCATTATTATTGTTGTTATCATCACTATCATTATCATCATCATTATTATTGTGTTGTTATCATCATTATCATATTATTGTTGTTATCATCATTATCATTATTGTCATAATCATCCTCATTATTGATATCATAACTGTTGTTATTGTCAAGTTGTTAGTACTATTACTGTTATCATTGTCATCATCATTATCATTATTATTGTTATCATTACTATATTCATCATTATTATCATCATTAATGTTATAATAATCTGCATTATCATAATTATCATTATCATTATTATTTGAATAATTCAAGAAATTTCTGATAGAAATGGATATAGAGACAGGGAGATGACAAAAGAGGGATGAAGTAGAATGGAGGGAAGAAGAAAGAGAAAGAGAGAGAGAGAGAGAGAGAGGGAGGGAGGGAGAGAGAGAGAGAGAGAGAGAGAGAGAGAGAGAGAAGAGAGAGAGAGAGAGAAGAGAGAGAGAGAGAGAGAGAGAGAGAGAGAGAGAGAGAGAGAGAGAGAGAGAGAGAGAGAGAGAGAGAGAGAGAGAGAGAGAGAGAGAGAGAGAGAGAGAGAGAGAGAAGAAAGAAAGAAAGAAACAGAGAGAAAATATAAGAAAGCAAGAAAATCTCCAGACACAAAAAGAAACAAAGACAAAAAGAAAGAAAACCAAAAAAGGAAGAAAACAAAAAATAACAAATAAACATACCAAAACAAAAAGTAACGAGAACAGCTAGACAACGAAGATAAAACCAGATAAAAGAGGCAAAGCAGAGCTGCTCACGTGGAACCAAGAAAGCGAGGAAATGGAACAAAACGTTTGGTACAAAATCTTCTCAGCTGTGAATAGTCCGGACTCACTCTCTTTAGGGACTTGTCGAGCTGTCGAGACTGATAGGAGCGGAGGGTTCATGGTCCTCTCGCGAATAAGGTGTGGTGTCGGACTCCCTGGGTGTGGTGCGCGTCTCCCTGGTGTAGTGTTGGAGATATTGTGTGGTGCGGAACTCTCCGGTCTGTCCTCTTCTGGGTGTGGTCGAATCTTTGGTGTGGTGTGCCGGAACTCTTGCTTGGTGTGGTGTCGGAACTCTCCCTGGTGTGGTGTTGGGGATCTTGGTGTGGTGTCGGAACTCTTCCTGGTGTGGTGTCGCGTCTCCCTGGGTGTTGGTGTTTCTGGTGTGGTGTTTTTGGGATCTTGGTCTCCCTGGTGTCGGAACTCCCCCTGCTGTGGTGTTTGGGGGATCTTGGTGTGTGGTGTGCGGAACTTCCTCTGGGTGTGGTGTTTTGGGGGATGTGTAGTGGTCGGAACTCTTCTTTGTGTGGTGTCCTGGAACTCTTCCCTGGTTGTGGTCCCTGGGTGTGTGGTGGTCGAACTTCTTGGTGTGGTGGTCGACTCTCTTGGTGTGGTGTGTGGGTGGTGTGTGTACGGAACCTCTTGGTGTGGTGTCGGAACATCTTGGTGTGGTGTTCCTCCTGGTTTTGTGCCCCCCCGTCCCCCCCCCCCCCCCGGCCCCCCGGTGTGGTGTCGTCTCCCTGACCCCCCTCCCCCCCCCCCGGGTGTGGTGTCGGGCCCCTGCTCCCCGGTGTGGTGTTGGGCCCCCCCCCCCCCCCCTTCTGGTGTGGTGTCGGAACTCTCCCTCCTGGGTGTGTGTTGGGATCTCCTGGGTGTGGTTGTGGGAACTCTCTTGTGTGGTGGTGTGTTGGGTGGAAGCTCTCCTGGTGGTGGTGTGGGGATCTTGGTGTGGTGTCGGAACTCCTCTTGGTGTGTGTCGTCGAATGAATCTCCGTGGTGTGGTGTGGTGTGTGGGTGCGGACACTCTTGGTGTGGTCGTCTCCGCTCTTTGGTGTGGTGTCGAAACTCTCCCTCTGGTGTGGTTCGGAACTCTCCCCCTGGAACTCGGGGTCTTGGTGTGGTGTCGGAACTCCTCTGGGTGTGGTGTTGGGGAACTCTTGGTGTGTTTTTGTGGTGTTTGGGATGGCTTGGTGGTGTCGGAACTCTCTTGTGTGGTGTCCTGGTGTGGTGTTGCGGGATCTTGGGTGTGGTGTCGGATCTTGGTGTTCCTGGTGTGTGGTGTCGGAAACGTCTTTGGTAGTGGTTCCCCTGGGTGTGGTGTTGGGTTGGGGTCTTGAACTTTGGTGTGGTGTCGCGTCGTCCGCTGGGTGTGGTGTTGGGGATTCGGAACTCCCTCTTGGTGTGGCTGTCCCTGGTGTGGTGTTTGGGTAACTCCCCTCATTGGTGTGGTTCGGAACTCCTCTTGGTGTGTGTGTTGGGGATCTTTGTGTGGTGTCGGAACTCTGCCTGTGTGGTGTCGCGTCTCCTGGGTGTGGGTGTTGGGAGGTGTGGTGTCGGAACTCCTGGTTGGTGTGTGTGCGGAACTCTTGGTGTGTGTTGGGGATCTTGGTGTGGTGTGCGGGAACTTCTTCTGGTGTCAGAACTCTCGCCTGGGTGTGGGTGTTGGGGATCTTGGTTGTGTCGGAACTCCTCTGTGGTGTGGTGTCGGAACTCTCCCTGGTGCTGGTGTTGGGGATCTTGGTGTGGCTGTCGGAAACTCCTTCGGTGGTGTGGTGTTCGGAATATCTCCCTCGGTGTGTGATTTGGGGGATCTTGGTGTGGTGTCGGAACTTTCTTCCTGGGTGTGGTGTCGCGAACTCTCCCTGGGTGTGGTGTGGGGATCTTGGTGTGGTGTCGGAACTCCTCGTTGGTGTGGTGTCGGAACTCTCCTGGTGTGGTGTCGGTGTGTGTCGGAACTCCTCTTGGTGTGGTGTCGGACTCTCCTGGTGTGGTGTTGGGGATCTTGGTGTGGTGTCGGAATCCTCTTGGTGTGGTGGTCGGAACTCTCCCTGGGTGGGTGTTGGGGATCTTGGTGTGGTGTCGGAACTCCTTCTACTGTGGTGTGGTGGGATCT
>NW_020871923.1:629397-649397 GCF_003789085.1 Penaeus vannamei
TCACTATTATCATTACAATGATTACCAATATTGCTATTACGATCATTACCATTAACAATATATCAACCGATATCCTTAGCCTCACTCTCACGGGTAAACATTCACGAGAGCGACTCACCTCCTCCAAAAAGCAGAGTCAGCGAGTAGAGTCCTCAGCCCAGTAGAGTCCTCAGCCCAGTAGAGTCCTCAGCCCAGTAGAGTCCTTAGCCCAGTAGAGTCCTAGCAGTAGAGTCCTCAGCCCAGTAGAGTCCTCAGCCAGTAGAGTCCTCAGCCCTAGAGTCCTCAGCCCAGTAGTCCAGCCATCCTCAGCCCAGTAGAGTCCTCAGCCCCAGTAGAGTCCTCAGCCCATTAGAGTCCTCAGCCCAATAGAGTCCTCAGTAGTCCCCCAGTAGAGTCCTCAGCTAGAGTCCTCAGCCCATAGTCCTCAGCCATTAGAGTCCTCAGCCCAGTAGAGTCCTCAGCCCAGTAGAATCCTGAGCCAGTAGAGTCCTGAGCCCAGTAGAGTCCTCAGCCCAGTAGTCCTCAGTAGAGTCCTCAGCCAAGTAGAGTCCTCAGCCCAGTAGAGTCCTCAGCCCAGTAGAGTAGAGTAGAGTCCTCAGCCCAGTAGAGTCCTCAGCCCAGTCCTCAGCCCAGTAGAGTCCTCAGCCCAGTAGAGTCCTCAGCCCAGTAGAGTCCTCAGCCCGGTAGAGTCCTCAGCCCAGTAGAGTCCTCAGCCCAGTAGAGTCCTCAGCCCAGTAGAGTCCCCAGCCCAGTAGAGTCCTCAGCCCAGTAGAGTCCTCAGTGCTCCCCGTCCTTGAATCCTCGCTCCTATGTTGCTTCTGGAGGAAATGCCGAGGAAATGAGTCCGCCACGAACCACTGCTCGCCGGATATGCGACATTCCTTCATCTCCCCCCCCCTCCTTCCCCCCTCCCTCCTTGCTCCTCCTGTCCCCTCCTTCTCTTTCCTTTGTGTTTCCTTTCTTCGCTGTTCCTGGTTGTCGTCTCCGTACTGCCGTGGGGTGTGTACTGTAAAAAAGCAGGGTGTGTGTGTTTGTTTGTGTGATGGGGATGTGTGCGTGTGTGTGCGTGTGTTTGTTTGTTTGTGTGATGGGGGATGTGTGCGTGTGTTTGTTTTGTGTGTTTGTTTGTTTTTGTGATGGGGGATGTGTGCGTGTGTTTGTGTGTTTGTTTGTTGTGTGTGATGAGGGTGGGGTGTGTGTGTTTGTTTTGTTTGTGTGATGGGGGATGTGTGTATGTTTGTGTGTGACTGTGTGTGTGGGTGGATGTGATTGTATGTGTGATTGAGTGTGTGTGATTGTGTGTGTGTATGTTTGTGTGCGTGTTTGTTTGTTACCTACACCTTTATTTTCATCTTGCTTTTCATCCATCTCTGTAAACCCATCTCTTCTTATTCTTCCTTATTTTCCTCATTTCTCTCATCTTCCTCATACCACTCCCCATACTCCTCCTCATATCAATCCTCATACCACTCTTCATGCTCCTCCTCATATCAATGCTCATCTCCCTCTTCACCCCCTTTCATTTTTCTTTTCCGTACCCTTCTCATCTTCCTCCTCATACCTCCACCCATCTCTCCTCCTCATTTTCATCCTCATCTCCCTCTCATCCTCCTCTTATTTCTCTCATACCTCCACCCATCCCTCCTCCTTATATCCCTCCTCATCTCCCTCTAATCCTCCTCTTACCATCCTCATACCTTCACCTATCCCTCCTCATCTCCCTCTTACTACCCTCATACCTCCCCCCATCCATCTTGCTCATTTTCCGCCTCATCCCCTTATCTCCCTCATACCTCCACCCATCCCTCTTCCTCATTTCCCTCCTCTTTTTCCTCCCTATCTCCCGCTAATCCTCTTCTTACCACCCACATACCTCCCCCAACCCTTCTCCTTATTTTCCCCCTCATCTCCCTCATCCCTCCTCCTCATTTGCCTCTTCGTTTCCTCCTCATCCTCCTCACTCCCTCTTACCCCCTCATAGCTCCCCCATCCCTGCTCCTCGTCTCCCTCTCATCTCCCTCTTCCCACCCTCACACCTCCCCCCATCCCTCCTCCTCATTTTCCTCCTTTCATCTCCCTCTCATCTCCCTCTTACCACCCCCATCCCTCCTCCTCATTTTCCTCCTTTCATCTCCCTCTAATCCTCCTCATACCATCCTCATACCTCCCCCATCCTTCTCATCTTCCTCATCTTCCTCATCTCCCTCCTTCTCCCTCCTCATCCTCATCCTCCTCATCTCCCTTTCATACCACCCTCATACCTCCCCCCATCCCTCCTCCCCTCCTTTCATCTCCTCTCATCCCTCTTCCCACCCTCACACCTCCCCCATCCCTCCTCCATTTTCCTCCTTCATCTCCCTCTCATCTCCCTCTTACCACCCTCATAACTCCTCCTCATCTCCTCTCATCTCCCTCTTACCATCACACCTCCCCATCCCTCATCCCATTTTCCTCGTCATCTCTCTCTCATCTCCTCTTACCACCCTCACACGTCCTCCTCATTTTCCTCCTTTCATCTCCCTCTCATCTCCCTCTTACCACCCTCACACCTCCCCCCATCCCTCCTCCTCATTTTCCTCCTTTCATCTCCCTCCTCAACCATGAAAAGGGAAAACGGGCCTCGGATAGCTCCTCATTATCCCAAACCGGAAGCGATCAATAAAAGGTAAGAGTATGAGGTTGAATCTGGAAGGTATTTTCATGAGGGAGATTCAGGATTCTTTCGGTAGACAAATGAGGCTTTTGGCTAGGCTGATGTGAATCGATTCGCTGCGGTGGAGGAGAATTCGTTATGTAATCTGCGCCGGAGCTGCTGATTTTAAAATGATTTTTTTTTTCTCTTTTTATCTATCTTATTTATCTATCTATTATCTGTCTGTCTCTATCTCTATCTCTGTCTATCTCTCTGTCTATCTGTCTGTCTTTCTCTCTCTTTCTTTTTATCTTATCTTTCTCTATCTCTCTCTCTCTCTCTCTCTCTCTCTCTCTCTCTCTCTCTCTCTCTCTCTCTCTCTCTCTCTCTCTCTCTCTCTCTCTCTCTCTCTCTCTCTCTCTCTCTCTCTCTCTCTCTTCTCTCTCTCTCTCTCTCTCTCTCTCTCTCTCTTCTCTAATATCTCTATAATATATATATCTATATATATATATATATATATATCTACTCTCTCCGTGATTTTGATAAAGTGCAGAGTTGTATGTATGTCATGTTTGTGTGTTTGTGTATCAGCGGATCTTGTATATCTCTGCATATAAGCCCCTTGTTTATTCCAATATAGAGATACTGTGTGTAGATTTTTTTTATTATCTTTATACGGGAGTTTGTGATGCATATGCGCGTCTTTATACTTATATAGAAGATATATAAATGTATTATTAATGTACGTATTTCCACATATTAGCGTATGAATGTTTATGTAAGTGGAATTGTTAATTTACTAGACTGCCTGTTACATGTAGATTGGTCTGTGTATTCATATTCATTTTGAAGATACAAGCATATACGGTGGATCTTTATCTTTATATCAGTTGATATTTTCATCAACACGATCTATATCATCTGCAACCTCGTACACAAAATTGCCAGGAATACTATTGCATAATACTGTTGCATTCGGAGGTGCATCGGCATGGTATAATTTCTTTTATCAGTTCAGAATCAATTTTCGTCTTCCTTTCGCCAAATTTCCTCGCATTCTATTCTACTGATGACCAAAGTCGCAGCGCTCTCCGTCTTTCAATAGAAAATCGACAACGCATCCAGAATTTTTAGTCACAAGAGAGAGAGAGGGGGGGGAGGGAGGGAGGGGAGAGAAAGAAAGAGAGGAGAAAGAGCAAATGAGAGAGAGAGAGAGAGAGAGAGATAGACAGACAAACAAACAAACAGAGAGACACACAAACAGATAGACAGAGAGGAAGGGAGAGGGAGGGAGGAAGGGAATTAGGGAGGAATTAGAGAGAGAGACAGACAGACAGACAGATTCACAAAAAGACGAACAAATAAACATGCAGACAGAAGGACAGATAGCTCCAGAGACAGAGAGAGCGGGGGGGGGGGAGCCGTTACCATAAACCAAAGATTTATGGCAAAAGTTCAGACCTACTACTCAAAACTGAAGGAGAGAAAAGATATTCTTTTTCATTCTGGAGGCCCCTCTTCCCATACCCTATCTGATCATGCGTTGAAGGGAGAGGCGTACAAGGTTTATTTATTCCATTTTCATCATTTTTATATAAACATTGGCTAACGTGATAGCAGCTGAATCAGCTTGGCCATCACGTGGGGTGAGGACTTGGTTCCTGTTGTTAGATATATAGCATTTTTTTTCCTTGTTGCACTTAGTTGTAATTGAAATTTAGTGTTGTTGCCGATGCACTTTAGATTCGAGATTGTCTAAATCTAGTTTCTGATGATTATAAAAATAGAAAAAAATTAAAAAAGTAAATAGCAGTTGATGTTTTGTTTAGAAATCTAGTACGTGTACAAAGGGTGTGATTTACACAATGTACTAACACATGGTCAAACAAAGCTCGTAACTTTCCTCTTGTTAAATCATGGCGATGTCGGCTCATTCCAGGTCTATGTATATAACAGTTTGTACTATTATCTGAGTAAATAATGTTATATCGTAAGGAATTATATCAACGTGATAGCAAATTTCAATGAGGATTATTGGATTATTCACAGCACAGATGGCGGATTAAACACTATGTACATAACGTACTGTGACATTATATATTTTTTTTTTTTTTCTTTATATGCACTTGTCATTTTAGAGATACTTCTCAAACACAAACACACCGACAGCACGAACAGGAAGTCCAAACGCAGCGTACGTAAGCTTGGAAACAAACATAAACAAACAAAAGTCCTATAAACCTCATGGTCGACGTTTTCCCAAAGCGAAGAATTTTTATAAGCTTAGAAGTCCCCGCGATGTCAAGCCAGCAAGCCGCTTTCCCAACCCATTACTGAACCTCAAACCCTACAAAGACCCTCGCCCATAAGAAGGAGCCCTTTGTCACCTCAGCTTCTGTGGGTGATGGATTTTATGACCCCAAAGCAAATTCTGGAGAAGGAATAGGAGAGGAAGAGAGGAAGAGAGAGAGAAATATATAGCCACGGGAATATACCCACGGTTCTCCACGGGAGAGCCTCCGCAAAGCCCTATCAGTTCCTATATTGATACGATTTTTTTTTTTTTTTTTTTTTTTTGCCTTCTCAAGCCCCCTTTGTTGTCCCCATAACCCCAATCCTTCTTGAAAAATTCCGCAGGGATATTTTCCACTTGCCAAGACAGTTGAAATTCTGCCAGACGCGATGACCGGGAAATGACGTTAAAAAGTGATTTTGATGTGGATGCTCTGAAGCGCGCTGGGTGTTGGTTAATCTGCGGTTCATGCTCCGGTGGTGGTGTGGGAGTGGGTTTCTGTGCGTAATTATATATGTATGTGCATAGGACTCTTGCAATATCTGCATGCATGTAGTGTGTCCGTATGTGTGTGAATGCATACATTTATACATAGATACACACACATACACACAGATATACGTGTATGTATATATGTATGTATGCGTGTGTGTGTGTGTGTGTGTACAAATATAGACATACATATATACATGTGCCTTTCAGACGCAATATAGTGAAAAGGCCTTCGGCGTATTTGTGTTTGTTTGTACTTCCCTTCGCTCTATTTACAATATGTCCAACTTGAATACTAAGCGCGTCTGTCTGTCTGTTCAAGTGTATATAAGTAAATGAATAAGCAGATAGAAAGAGACTTATAATGATGATATATGAAAATATAAATGATAATGATAATGGTTGGACTAATGAGAATTATACTACGTTGATGATGAGGATAATGATGATAATCATAAAAATACTAATAGTAATATTGATGATAATAATTATGATAATAAGGATTATAAGAATAATAATGAAAATGATGATAATAATACTGATAACAACAACAATAATAATAATAACAATAATAATGATAACAATTATAATGATGATAATCATAATAACAATGATAATGCTTATGATGATTTTAATAATGATGATGATGATGATGATAATGATAATGTTCATAATGATAATGATAATAACAATAACAATAAAAATGATAATGGCGATGCCGATGATAATGATAAGGATAATACTGATAATAATGATAGCAATGATAGAAATGGTAAGAAGGATATTTACTAAAATAATGATTATAATAGTGCTAAGAATAGCAAAACTATAATAATGATGAAGGTGATTATGATAATAATGACATTAATGACAATTACAATGATTTAAAAAGATAGTGAGACTGATCAACATTATCATAATGATAATGATCATCAAAATTATATGACAATTATGATAGTGATGATAATAACAATGATGATAATAATGATAATAATATGACTGATAATTAAAATGATGATGACAATAATTATAAAAATTATAACAACGATAATAGTGATAATAGTACTAATAATAATGATGTTAATAATAATTATGATAATGATAAGAATGATAACAACAACAATGATAATAAAAGCAATGATAATAACTGTAAGGATAAACATATTAGGAAGATAATGATGATGATAATCACAATGATTACAACAATGATAGCAGTAAAAACTATGATGATGATATTGATAGTAACATAGATAATAACAAAAATGATAATGATAATAAAAGAAGTAATAATCATGTTTATGAAATTGATAATGATAATGATGATAATGATAACAATAATCATGATAATAATGATGATGATAATAACAATAATAAAAATTATAATAATAGTAATGATAATAATAATAATAACAATAATATGAATAATAATAATAATAGTATTACTAATAATAATGCTGATAATATCAACAATAATGATAATGATAATAATAATACCAATGATGACAACAAGGATAACAACAGTAATAATGATAATGATTATAATGATGATCATATTGATAATGATGAAAATTATAATAAAGATTATAATGATGATAGTGATATTACTGATTATAACAATAATGATAAGAATAGCAGTAATAGTAATTATCATGATACTAATGATAATACAAATGCTGATACTACTAATGATAATGGTGATGATAATAATGATAACAACAACAAAAGCAATAAGAATAGTATTAATGTCAATATCAATGATAATGATAAAAGCGATAAGAGTAATAATAGTAATGGCAATAGTAGTGATGATAATGATTTAGATAATAATAATGATATTGATAACGATAAAGATAAAAGTAATGATGATCATAATAATAACAATAGTGATAACTACAAATATTAATAATGATGATAAAAATAAAGATGACAACAATAATGATAATAATGATAATGATAATAATGATGATGATAATGATAATGATGATCAAATAATAATAATTATAATAATGATAATAATAATAATGATAGTAATAATAATGATAATGATAGCAATAATATCGATAATGATGGTGAAAATAGTAATAATAGGTATAATATAAACAATGATAATGATACTAGTAATAATGATACAGATACTGATAAGGATGATAATAATAATGATATCGATAAAAGTAAGAACATAGATTATAATGATGATAATCACAGGAAGGGATAGAAAGAACAAGAGAGAAGGAATCCTATAGAAAGAGGTAAATATATAGACAACGTGAGACACAGAGAGACTTCTAAAGGCTGGTAAATACAGACAGAGCCACACAAAGATATAGGGAAGACAGACAAAGGAAGACACAATTGAGATAGTTTGGTAGATCTTAAGATAACAGATAAGGGTAGACAAGTTGGCACCTAATCAATAAGAGATAATTTCTTCCATAAGCAATAAAAAAAAGAGTTTTCTAGTCAGACGGATAGACAGACATAAGAGATGCAGAGACAGGTAGGCATAGAGACATTGATAAACAGAGAGAAATTTGTAGATAGATTGAGTTAGCTAAAGTTACCATTTAACCAGAAGCAGTTAGAGATTGCAACAGACACAGATAGGTAACTAGAACATTGAGAGAGAAGTTTGTCGATAGACGGTAAAAGGCACGTATCAAAAGAGGGAAAACGAGAGAGAGAGAGAGAGAGAGAGAGAGAGAGAGAGAGAGAGAGAGAGAGAGAGAGAGAGAGAGAGAGAGAGAGAGAGAGAGACAGACAGACAGAGAGAGAGAGAAAAGACTGACAGACAGATAGAGACTGACAGACAGAGACAGAGAGAAAGAGAGAGGCAGACAGACAGACAGACAGACAGAAAATCAAAAATAAACCAGAGAGAAGGGAGACAAACGACCACCCGTCTTGCTTCAGGCATGGCCACCGCCCCGGCCAAAGTTTATGCAAGACGCTTAATATGGAATTCCCAAGTCATCGTAAAGTATATGGCGATGTTCCCTTGGCCCGAGTTAAAGCTTTCTCAGTGCAGTGTTAATGAGCCAGAGACCTAAGTTCAATCTGCTGCACCTTAGGTCTTGGAAGCTCCTCGGTGAAGTCTTTCCTGGGAGGGGAGGGGGGGGGTCTGGGGGTTGTAGGAGGAGGAGGGGGGGGTTGGGTGTTTGCGTGCTTCTGATGTCTAAGGAGGTGCTGCAAGGGATTGCTCATTTTGATGTTTCTTTCTGTCTCTTTCTCATTCTTTCGCTGTCTGTCTGTCTCTCTTTTTCTCTCTCTATCTATCTATCTCTGTCTGTCTCATTCTCTCTCTCTCTCAGTCTGTCTCATTTTCTGTTTATTTGTCTGCCTGTCTACCTCTCTCTCTCTCTCTTCTCTCTCTCTCTCTCTCTCTCTCTCTCTCTATCTATCTATCTATCCTATCTATTTATCTCTCTCTCTCTCTCTCTCTCTCTCTCTCTCTCTCTCTCTCTCTCTTTTCTTCTTCTTCTTCTTCTTCTCTTCATCCTCCTCCTCTTCTTCATCTTCCTCTTCTTCCTCTTCTTCCTCTACCGAGTGTAATTCTGCGCGCGCGTGTGTACTCTGCGTACTGTGGGTGTTTGTGTGGCAGAGCGAGTGTGTTCATGCAGTAACTTTTTTTCCATTTCATTTCACTTAACAGCCGACCGATACAATAAGAGAGAAGGTTTGCGAAAATCTAAATAAAAAGTGACCGAAACCTTTAGACAAATCGCCATTTATTTATCTGTTTATTTATTTATTTTTTACAATATGGATTCTCTTTCTTCTACTCCTCGGTTCGTGCGAGATGGGAGGGGGGAGGGGAGGGGGGTTACGCAGCCACCAATTCGGTTTTATATTTTCGAAGTTTAATGTAGCGAGTAATTGCGGGAAAGGCGTTGTGTTCCTTGGCTTCGATCTGTCTCGTTTTTCTTTTTTTTTTTTTTTTTCACTGCGGAGATTTGTCTTCACCGATGTGGAATTTTGGCTGTTTTTCTCTCTCCATTCCTTTTTTTATCTTTCTTTTCTTCTTTGCATTGTTTGTGTGTGTGCTTTGTGTCTGTATTTGCGTTTGGGCGTGCGTTCTTGTTGGTGTTTGTGCGTGCGTTCATGTTTGTGTTTGTGTGTTTTATCTTTTTATTTGTGTATGCGTGTTTATATTTGTATGTGTACATGTGCGTGTGTGAGTCTGTATATGTATATGTATCTATCTGCGTGTATTAATGTGTACGTGTATGTGTGTATTCTTGCATAGCACCCACGTATAGGCAGATGGAATTCTAGCTGCTTGCTCCGTTGCAGGGGTCAGCACCACGAAGTAAATGACATCACGAACTCTACGGGAATCCCGCCAACTTTCACTTACTCGGCGTTATGAGTAAGTCCATACACGCTGCCTCAACATTTACAATATAACTAGGTAATGGTTGCGTGTGGTCTGAGCACAAGGAAAATAACGAGAAGGGAATCTGATAATTGTGATCATTTGATGGATAATGGTGAGCAAGATATCAATGAACAATATGAACTATGAATTTTAAGGTGTTTGTCTGCGTGGTTGGTTGTTTTTTTTCAATGCAATTTATAATAGCATATAAACAGAAAGTATTTGTTATCATAAATCAAGTTAATATTATTGGTTCATTCTTCCTCAAGTCTGGTTCACATTGCTGTGTTTGAGTGTGTGTGTGTGTGTGTGTGTGTGTGTGTGTGTATAGGCATGTGTATGTGTAAGTGCCTGCGAAGTAGGGTAATTACGAAGGAATTTGTATGGAATATGTGAGCTGGTTATGCGTAAGTGTGTTTGCCAATGTGAATATCTCAAAGAAATGACAACACGAACAAATTCATTATCAAAATTAATTTCAAATTACTTTGTGAAGGTGCAACTCGTAGTTTATGCAATTGCCATTGTCTATTGTTCATATCTCACCAATTCAACAAGCTGCATTAGATAGCACATTCATTCAGTAAAAGCAATAACAATATCAGTAACGAAGATGGCAATAATAGTGATAATGATACCATTATTATGATCATTGTTATGATAATGATAATATTGATAATAATAATGTTGATAATAATAGTAATAATAATGATAATGATAATAATAATAATAGCAATAATTATAATAATAATAATGCTTGTAATGATAATTATTATAATAATGATAATAATAATTAACAATAATTATATTATTATTATATTATTATATTATATTATTATCCATATATGATAATAAACAGATAACAATAGCAACGACAATAATAATAAAAATAACAATAAGATCGTTTTTTCAAGACCTGTTCACCCTGCGTCGGCGATCACTGCCCGAGTGTAATGGCAAAGAGAAACAGCTGGAGTGGAATCAGCTCCCTCCACATCAGCTTCCCTCTGCTGCTTTACTTCTACTGGCCGGGCAGCTGCTGGCACGTCTCGGAAAAGCTGACCGAGAGAAAGGAACAGAAATAAACTGAGTATGCCCGCTGATCCGCTTTTCTGGCTCGTTCGACGTCAAATGGGCGTAGGAAAGCTTGCGTGGACGAGCAGTAGCGGGAGTGGGATGGAAAGGTCGACGAGAACCTGGTACAAAATCGGTGGAATCTCCTGAACCGAGATCCTTTGCTTGTGTCATTGGTCATGAGTTAGGAGCGAGAGAGAGAGAGGAATTCGACGTGCTTACCTGCGTCAGACGATAAGGCCACTTCTAAGCGCTAAGTTTCGTTTCTATATTAAAGAGAAAAGTCTTATGGTGTAAAGGGCGGGTCAGTTGTGTATAGGTCGGACGACAAAAGGACAGTAATAATAATTCTTTGGCTTCTGCAAAGACCACATATCGGGAGTCTATGTTCATATCAAAGACTATCTACAATTTTCGCGCTTCCATGTAAACAAACAGACGGGTATGAGATGACGTCACGAGATGCTCACTAACGCCATCTATTGCGCCGACGCCGCATTACTCACAGGATTTTGCTCGACTTTCCGGTCTTTCGTAGATAGTCTTTGGTTCACATCCGGACTCGTGATGCCCTTGTCCCACGCCAGCTCGACTGACATCTGGCAAGGCGTCGGCCCACAGGTTCAGTTCTTCCGCGATGTCAGAGGCGGAGAGACGAACGCTGCGCTCCTTCATCGACGAGACGTACAACGAACCGTGAGGATTTTTGACTGTTGATGTCCGGCAATGACAACGTCCGAGAGAATCCGGATAAATTCGCCTCTAGACATGAGACCTGAGGGAAGGCTAACGGAGAGGGTCCGGGACTACGTGCAGACACCGACATGACGCTTGACCATCGTCCAAAAACAAATGTTATCATAACTACTACCACAGTTAGCATTGTTGCTGACACAACTTATAAGCTCGTACGCTTTGCCATTTTGATAATGTTTAATCATCAGTATTATGTCCATAAATGTCATAACGACTACCACCGTTACCAAAACTGCGAATAAAGTCATATACGAAAAGAAAACAAATCCCAAGGCACACCCAAACAGTACCAGACAGAATCGCCAAAAGTACAAATTTCGCAGATTCAAACAACAGGGCCTTCTTGCGATGCATTCAAGAGCGCTCGAGAGGATTCGGGAAGAGAACGTAAAGTGTATTCTCTCTCTCTCTCTCCTCTTCCCTCTCTCTCTTCTCTCTCTCTCCTCCTCCCTCTTTCTCTCTCTCTCTTTCTCTCTCTCTCTCTCTCTCTCTCTCTCCTCTCTCTCTCTCTCTCTCTCTCTCTCTCTCTCTCTCTCTCTCTCGCTCTCTCTCTCTCTCTCTCTCTCTCTCTCTCTCTCTCTCTCTCCTCTCTCTCTCTCTCTCTCTCTCTCTCCTCTCTCTCTCTCTCTCTCTCTCTCTCTCTCTCCTCTCTCTCTCTCTCTCTCTCTCTACTCTCTCCTCTCTCTCTCTCTCTCTCTTCTCTCTCTCTCTCTCTCTCTCTCCCTCTCTCTCTCTCTCTCTCTCTCTCTCTCTTCTCTCTCTCTCTTTTCTCTATCTCCTGTTCTTAGATGTGATGCGGGTCGCAGAATCTGAAATATAAAATACTTTTAAAACAATAAAGTCGCCCCCCCCCCCGCCCGCCCCCGTGCTGACGCAATATATGATGCAATCCAGTCAATATGCAAAAAAACCCAGTCATAATTGCAATTGAATCTATTTGTGTCACTTCATCGTCACCGTAGAAATAGCATATGAAAAGTCCAGAAAAAATAGAGTCATGAAATACTACAAAAAACTGACACATAAGATCCTTAGCGATCTTTACATTTCCTCTACCGCGCCGAGCCTTGTCCAAGCCGCTTAGCTCTTGCATATCTCAGGAAGAATAAATGTCATAACTGTTGTCATGTTTATTCATTGCTGCATGAGTATCAAAACCACAAATGTTGAAGTGTTGCACGTTACTTCTTACTTTTTTACGAAATTATGATCTATTATCTACAGTTTCATATATATACAATAATACTGTTAAGTAGATGAGACAGTTGCTGTAGAATGTTTCATTTTTATTGTAATATATATTCTATTATCTACAAATTTTTATATACACAAAAACACTGCTAATTTACAAATACATAGATAGGATTTGCGCTTATCATTAGTGGCAGTCACATTCAGACGGTAAAGTGTTATTCCAATTGGTTAATAATGGTGAATAGCCAGCCCACGCTATATGATTGTGTGTGTGTGTTAATTGGGGCTCCCACTCGACTCGACTTCACAGGAGCAGCGAAGTCTGGATGTGAAGCACTGATAGAGCCCATACCCTTACACCCTTTACATGCTAAAGAACAGTTTAATGCATGTTTCTTGTAGAGGCACAGTCGGTTCTGCAGCTGCATCTGATGACATTCAGCAGTGAGGGTGGAAGTGGAGGAAAGTCCATTTCTGTTGGAACTAGTTTTCCATTGTCTAACTGCGACCCCTACTTTAGTGGATTTAGTCCCATTCCGCCTACCCACTTTTGTACCTGATAATACATTCTGTAGCTGTGGTGTTTAACAGCTGTAGAAGTTGGGGGAGAACCGAGGGTGCACAAAGGTTGCATTTGTTGCAACCTTCCGGATAAATCTTTCATAGCAAAGGATGTTAAGGTCAATATTTGGTCCACCTCCATACAAAGCTACAAAACCAGTTTTTTCCGGCTTGTTCAATGTCGATATTAGATGAACATTCGTCAGAAAATACGTTACTTATATCTGAAATGTGCATTGGTATTAATGAGTTTCAGGGTTGTGCATTTTCCTATGCCAAATACACCTGACGTTGCATCATACCCATGTATGGCATGTGCAAAAAGGGTGTGCTTACATAAATCAATTTCTAGATCTGTTTTGAGGTGTGTCAGTCCTTTTGTGCTGTATTTTGTATTTTCTTCGATCTAAAGCAGATATCAAGCCCCTCAAGACTTGTATGGTGGCACATTAGTACCAGAAGATCAGCGTCTTCGACAACAACAGTACCTCCATCCTGCTGTCTCCACTGCCTTCTGTACAATCCTGAAGTCAGTATCTTCATCAGCGTAGATCACTTGGTAGCCTTCACGTTCTGTCCCTATGAGATCAATTACCTGCTGTTTGTTGGCTTTGTCAAAAATTTGTCCTCGGTGGACTTACAAATCATGCCATTGGTAAAGTCTACTATAGGTTCCACGTGTGATTTGCTAACACGTTGATAAGTAAAATCTTTTGTAGTGGTTCTACCCTTAAAACCATCAAAAGCCGTCAAGGTTGAAGTGCTTCCATACATTCTTTGTACAATACCAACATAAATTTTTGCAATGTTGTATGATTCTGCAGGGGACCACGGTAGCCCTTGTTACAGCGGACCTCCACAAGTACGACCTGAATGGCATCTGCCTTGGGTGGCGTCTCACAGGGATTGTCTTTGGTCCACATTACATTTACCAAGGCAGATATTTTTAGATTTCTCATTCCAGTATTGTCAAATAGAGCTGGGGATGTGTACACAATTCGTATTCGAAATTTCTCATTTTTTCCTTTTATATTCTCAGCAAAAACGACGCAAGGCTAAAACAATAGTTCAGGAAGGCCTTATACATTTTCACCTTCAATCTATACCGCTTATTTGAAAGCAAGTGTGACAGCTTGTTTACATCTCCTAAACATGAATTTTTTGACAGATTTATCGGTATTTTTTCCAGGATTTTCATGTCAACATCTTTGCTTTGTCAACATTCACATCTCTGTCCTCTTCCTCCTGCTTTAGCTTCCACTCCACATCTCTATAGTGTACCCTAATTTAATGGCTCGTTTCTCGCCTCAACCTCTGATGTACTAAAAAAAAAAAAAAAAAAAAAAAAAAAAAAATGATATCAGCAAAAATAGGGATCTGGTTTCATTGAAAGAAAAGACAATAAATGTGCAGAAGGGACATGGTGCGCGATTGGCTTGACCAAGAATTTCCATTTCAGAGAGCGTGGGAGGGGAAACTCTTGCATAGCGGACGGGTTAAAAAAAATACGTATGATTTAATAATGTTCCATCACTTTCATGTTTCTAGACTTCTGGTATATGGCCGGTTTGTTCAATTTGCGCGAGGCACGACGCAATGAATATTTGTACGTACAGACATGCATATAAACAGAAATAAATGCATTTCTATCTATCTTATATATATATATATATATATATATATATATATATATATATATATATATATATATATATATATATAATATATATATATATGTACACACACACACACACCACACACACACACACACACACACATATATATATATATATATATATATATATATATATATATATATATATATATATATATATATATATATATATATATCACAGCTATCTATCTATACGGCGGATATGCGTCTAGACTGATTGATATACATTTATTTATGTGCATATGCATGTCCGTATGATGAATGTTCATTAGGTCGGGCCTCGCATAATTTTTACAAAGCGACCAATAGCCATCAATAAGACATCCTATGTCTGGGTTACCCTTCATTTAATCCTAGACTGACTGGACTAATGATAAGACTGGGATCCTCGGTACCCTCAGCTGAAGGTAATGTGATCTACGAAAGCAAGCTGCCAGGTATAAGAAGTTACATGATTTGAATTTATTGTTTTAATTTTCTTCGGCTTATTTAGTTTATCAGTATTCATCACAGTCATCTTTGTCTATGTTTGAACAGTGATATGTTCTCATTCTCCTGGTGGGTTTTATGGTCGTCGATGGGACCGTGAAGATGCATTCTGCTGAAAGGAGAAATTCTTGTGAGGTAAGACGGCTTAAGAACTTGTCTATGGAAGTTTCGGGTGGAGATCAATGGATAAACTTTGGGGACTCTTTCTGTAAACTTACCCACGCAACAACACAATTCTTCGACTATTTTGAAAATGTTTTTAGATACATGTCATTGGATATACGACTTTTTTCATCGTACGTAACTTGAATAAGCGACCTGAATGAATTAAATACGAAGTTTATTGGGGTTAATAAAGAAAAACTAACTGAGAAATTATATACAAATCTACAAGTAGTTCGGCCATATTGTATGTTATAATTACAGAGATCTGATATCATTCTCCGTATAAACGTTGTACCATGTCAAAGCACTGATCATGAACTTTCAACTATGGCTCTGAATACAATAAAAATCATAGCATCAATTAGTCATATAACCTTTTCCTACTTTCGCATACTCCGACTCTTATCACTTTGCCTGCATATCATAACCAAAGAATTTACTCTTTTAAATTTTTTTTTTTTTATTAAGGGATGACATTTGATAGCCTAGTTGACATCACATATACGATGAAATTATAATATATATTCTTGTTCCCTGCAATACAAAATTAATATATATATCCCCTTGCTTTGTGATAACACTACATAACGAGTGCTATAACTGATAGAAATAACAGTCACAAAGCTTTCACAGTTGGCAGATGTGACACTATCCTTTAGGCTACGTATATGCAAAAAAGGGAAACATTTAATTACAATTCCATTGTGCATAAATAAATTAAATCGGATGTAATAACAAGAGATGTAAATACATCTCTATCAAAAATTTAAAAATGCGATGACGTATGTCTAAAAGTAAATGAATACAAAATAAGAAAAAAAAAGTCATGGAACATAAGATTATTGTCCAATCACTTCACTTGTAATGTCTAATATCGAGAGAAAAAAAGTATCATTAAGCAACATTCTTAGAAGTTGTATTTTTTTCCAAAACACAACACGGATATGGAAGTAAGCCCCTAAAAAGTATTTCCATGTCACAAACGAAATATGTTGAACAGACCAAGCAAATAACCTTGCTCTTCTTTGTAATTTTGACGGAAACATTGAAAGTCGCAGCAATGTAATCCTCTCGAGTAAATTACGAAATTACAGAACTGACACCGACTCGCTCGAACGTTTCCCCAAGAACTCAAACTGTCAGAAAATATATAATATAGTAAAAATATATAATTAGAACGTTGCTGTCGAAGTTCCGAAAGGATCTACACTATACCCGATGTAATTCACAACATCCATTACTTATGTATGAACTATTGCCAAAAATTGCCTTTTCTGTTCAATGCAGAGATGACTAACAAGTTCCTTACGCTGCTTCAGTAAATAACTTTCGTGATCTAATAAGGAACTTTACCTTGATTGCCCAATGTAAAAGCCACCTGGGGGGCAAGCCAGCCTTTGTGGGTGCCGGTCCCAAGCCCGGATGAAGAGAGAGGGCTGGTGTCAGGAAGGGCATCCGACTGTAAAAACTCATGCCAAAACCAACATGGAATGAGCCGTTATAGGAAAAATCCCTGAAGGCGGCTCATCCATAACGGCGACCCCATATAGAGGTGAGAGAAAGCTGAGAAGATCTAATAAGAGAAGCTCAACTCAGACTCTCATAGAAGCAAAGAAATATGTCGATGCCTTCAGATAGAATCCGTATTTAGCGTAATGTATTTGTTTTTAAAGTTGACAGCCAAAACGCTACTGAAATTCCTACAAACACTATCATAGAATTTGAGAGTTGTCATAGAAAACGAAGCACGCCAGTAAAATATAATATATAAATAGATTAATAAATCAGTAATAGATAGATAAATTGATCATTCAAAAGTACACATAGACATATATATATATATATATATATATATATATATATATATATATATATATATATATATATATATATATATATATATATATATATATATATATATATATATAAAATTTTATATACTCACGTTGACGGCATTTATGTGAAAGTTGTAGGCATATCAAAATGCGTAGAAACATGCAGTACATATAAATTACACTCCGAAACGAGAATTACTGTTGTGCAAACTCTGCTTCTCAACTACTGTTCTCCCTCTTTAATTATACTCCTTTCTCTCCTTTCTGCTTCAGAAGATGAAATCCAGAAGGGTTTCGAAACAGTTTTCTCATTTTTCATTAATTCATTTTATCATAGTGTCAGCACGATGGAGAGTTTTGTCGTGTGTGTGTGTGTGTGTGTGTGTTGTGTGGTGTGTGTGTGTGTGTGTGTGTGTGTGTTGTGTGTGTGTGTGACTGATAGGCAGAGATTAATATTTTTAACATGTCTATGTATTTGTAGGCATTTTTTTTTTTTTTTGCCTTTTCTTCTCTTCTTTTCTTCCACTTTCTTCTTCCTTGCCTTGTTCTAATAGGTTAGTAAATATCTCTTCTATCATTCTGCAAATCCAAACTATCCTAATGATACGAAGAGATTTATCCAGGGGAAGAATTGTAGGGAAAGGATGATGCTGGATAAAGGATAGTGATACTGGAGAGGATAATACTAGATAAAGGATAAAAATCATGGATAGGATAATATTGGATAAAAGATAATACTGAAAAAGATAATACTGGATAGAGGATAATACTGAAAAGGAAAATACTGGATAAAGGATAATACTGGATAAATAATAATCCTGGATGAATAATAATAATACTGGAAAGGATAATAATGCACGAGTTTGAAACTACAATTGAGAGAGGAAATTGTATTGTAATTTGGAGTAATCATCATCACGGTGCCAAGTTTCAGAACTGCTGTAACTTTGATGATTTGTGAATTACGGAGGTACTGGGCTGTTTATAATTTGTTTATGGCTTGTTTTAATGCACTTTGCTGTTCATTTGATTCGATTTATGAACGGTACCGTGTGGTTTCTTTCAATTTCAGTTTATTGTGTTCTGTTGAATTTGTCTGGTTGAGATTGAAGCGTGTGTGTGTTTGTGTATTGTTTGTGTGTTGTGTGTTTATTTTTTTGTGTGTGTTGATGTGTATGTGTGTGCGTGCGCGCGTGCGTGTGCGTTTGTGTGTGTGCTTCAACATACATATATAACTATGGTTGACTGTGCAATTGTACGGTGAATATATCATACTTTTTACTTATTTCCCATATTCTCCTTCTAATTTCACTCTCATTTGACAAATCGCTGAAAGTGCTTTGCCAACCTGAACTATTAAATTAATGGTGAAACAAAATACTAAAGTTTCGTGAATATATCTTAGAAGGAATAGATTATATGTTAATGAGTATTAACCCGTTGAATTCTATATACAGAACCAAACTGTGTGTGCATTTGTTGTTCTTTGTTCTTCGTCTCTTTTCTTTTTTTCCTCTATTTTTCCTTCTATCTTTTATCTATTCATAATTAATTTCATTCACGTATTTCATTTCATTCCGACATATCTTCTTACAATATATCCTAATATTATCTCATCTAATCTTTCTGTTAAAAAAAGAATGCATACGTACCCAAATCTTTTGTTTTCAATCGTAAGACGCAGTAATGAAAAAAAAAGAAAAAAAGAAAAAAAAAACGAACTCAAAAACAAAATGACGAAACGTAATGACACTTCGTCCCCTGTCTGTCATTTCTCTTGCGTTCGTACCATTAACAGAGACGCGTTGTCATGGTAACAGGCTCTTGGCTATCACGGATGTTTGAACCTTATACTGAGGATAAGTGTCCATGCATAACTGGTGTTTTCTGCATGACAAAACTATTCGTGTATAGCTAGTACGCCGTATGTATCTATCAGTAACCTTTCTTATATAACCTTTCGAATAAAATTTCACGTACAACTAGCATTAACTCTTCGTGTATAACTAGTACGCATTGCATAGTAATAATTATTATTTCACGTACAACTAGCATTAACTCTTCGTGTATAATTCGTATATATTTCGTGTATAATTCGTGTATAATATATTGCATACCTATTAATATCTATTTAGGTCGTTCTACAATTTCAGGTGTAATTATCAAGGCTGTCCGTGCATAAATGTGGCACTTAAATGTATATCTTAACAATTACTGGCATGTGTGTCTTAATAACTAGTGAAATTGTGTATAATTTGTGTATCTGTTCACATACAGCGCGCACCATGAGTTTGTTGTGAAAAAAAGGAAAAAAGGCTTTATAGATCGTGGATACTGATATGTTAATGATATGGAGACAATATTAACAAACTAATACGTGATCTTTTAATTTCATAGAAGCATTAATTCTTTTGAGAGGACCGGTAGGCTGTGAACAGTAGAGACATTCAATTAAAGAA
>NW_020871923.1:654397-661897 GCF_003789085.1 Penaeus vannamei
TTATATGCATTTGAATTTACATTGCTTTGAAGTAAGGAAAGTGTTTATATGATTGAAAGTTTATTATGAATGATTAAATTTAAAGGGGACACAAAAACGCTGTTTATATAACTATCAAATATATTAAATGTATCTGTATATTAAAAAACAGTACAGGTAAAACATTTCTCTTATGCAAAATTACAAAGATGTGTTGGGTGTGTGCGTGCGTGTGTTTGTGTGTGTGTGTGTGCGTGTGTGTGTGTGTGTGGTGTGTGTGTGTGTGTGTGTGTGTGTGTGTGTGTGTGTGTGTGTGTGTGTGTGTGTGTGTGTGTTGTGTGTGTGTGTGTGTGTGTGTGGTGTGTCTGTGTGTGTGTGTGTGTGCTGTGTGTTGTGTGTGTGTGTGTGTGTGTGTGTGTGGTGTGTTGTGGTGTGTGTGTGCGTGTGTGTGTGACTGAGTGAGTGAGTGAGTGAGTGAGTGAGTGAGTGTGTGTGAGTGAGTTGAGTGTGAGTCTACCTGTATATCTGTCTGTATGGTACGTAGTTTGACCTCTGCTAATTACTTTTCCAACAGAGCTCTCACATTTCACGTATGAAAAGCCAATTAAACACGTTTGTTGTTGTAGTTTTTGCCAACGAGTAAAAAAAAAAAAAAAAAAAAAAAAAAAAAAAAAAAAACATCGTGCTTATTTCAACTTTAAAATTACAATGAACATTATAACGTTTCCTTCAGAATATCAACTAAGATATGGCCCAAAATATGATTTTGTGAGATGTAAATTCTACGGTTTTAACGATGTACAACCTACTTATTTTTATGACGGAAAAAAGGAATTATATAATTATTATTTTCATCATAGCATGAAAGATTTGTCAGGCGTTTATTTATAACAGATGCAACTAATATATATTTATTTAAAATATATATAAGGAGCTACTAACTATGCAAAATTTAAATTATTTTTATGAACATTTAACTTAAATCCGAAAGACCTATTTCTTCCGGTAATGATTAATCGAGGTATTATTATTGTGCAAAATAAAAGATCCATTTATTGTTATCAAATCATTCAATATCATTATTATCAATATTATTTTACTGTCAATATGATTATCTTAATTGATGTAGTGACTAATGGTAGTGGTGGTAGAAGTAATAACTTTGTTTTCATCATAATCAATTTTATCATTATTGACATTGATATCATTATTATCACCATAACTTTTATGATTATTACTATTATCGTCATTATTGTTATAATTTTCATAATAATTTTTACCATCATTATTATCATTATCTTTGTCATATTAATTATCCTCATAATCATCATAATTATTATTCTTTTCATTATCAGTATCGTAATCATAACCATACTTATCATCATTATCACCATTATTGATAATCAAATTTATCATTATGATCATTATCATTGTTATTATTATCCTTATTGCAGTAATCATTATCATTATTATTATTACTATTATTATTATTATTATTATTATTATTATTATTATTATCATTATTACCTTTATCACTGTTCTTGTTTATTATAATCATTGTTATTATCATTGTTATCATTATAATAATTATCCCTACTATTATTATTATCATTATCATCATTTCCCTACCATTGTTATTACTAGTTTTGCTATCATTATTATTAGTAATGTTATCATTCTTATTATCATTATCAGTATTATCAATGTTATCACAATTATTAGTAGTTGTTTCATCATCCTCATTATCGTTATTACCATTATAGTATCATCATATTCGTGATGTTAATAAAATAGATGGTAATAACAATACTGAAAAGAACTGATAATAATAATATTGATTCTGATAATGACGGTGATGATGAAATTGATGATAATGATGACAATGATACTATTAAAGATAATGGTGGAAATGGATATGTTTTTTTTAACAGTGAAGGTGATGACGATGCTGCTGCTGCTGCTGCTGCTGCTGCTGCTGCTGCTGCTGATGATGATGATGATGATGATGATGATGATGATGATGATGATGATGGGAATGAATGATAATGATGATGATGATCATATCATCATCATTATCATCATGCATCATCCTCTTAATAGTCTACTGGCAATATTGAACGATTAATTAATATGGCAATAAGAACGATTAATTAGGTAGATAAGAAGTAAAAATACAGAATGGACAGGGGTGTTCAAAAGACAAATCAGAAAATTCATGATTCTGCGCTAATATCCATAACCAAGACCTCTTAAGGACTTTAATGCATCCGCGTCATCCCCTTTCCTTGTTTCATATCGCTTATGAAGAGTAGATTATTTCCATTTCCTCCGCCTCCATTGTTTACGTTCCCTTGAAGTGTCCGTACTCAGGGAGAATGTAAACAAACTCTAACTGCTGGAAGGATGAGAGGGAGGGTGAGTGTAAAGGCAACGGCGGCAGATTCATTTTATTATTATTATTATTATTATTAGAAAATTAAAACACATCAGATAAAGGATATTGTAAAAGCACATTTAATTTATGGACTTGGGAGGAAAAAAGGTCAAGAACTCAGCGAAAGCGATTTCGAAGGTTAAAATATTACATGGCTCTTTTGAATGCGAAATTTATCTCTAATGAGAGTTAAAACCCTTACGAGATGGGGAAAAGGAGCAAAATAATCATTGAAAAGAAGCAAAGAAAAAGGGCAAAAAACACCAATGCAACCTTTGAAATGGAAATGAAGGAATTTCGACATAAGAGGGAAAAAATGTTGAAGAAAGTGAGAAAGACGAAACAGTCGCTCTCTCAGCCTCTAAATACACGAAACTGGAGCAAATAGTATTACATGAAATACGTGCTTGGAAACGCAGTCGTCTTAATCCATAAAAAAAACTTTTGTAAGTGGAACGGATTTGGATATGACGATCGACCAAGCACTGATGTTGAATATATTTCCTCGTAGAGCATATTTAGGTGCATGTGTAATAATGATAATGATGACAATTGATATTACTTATGGCAATGAATATGACAATGATGATGATGATAAAAACAATAAATGATAAGAATTATCATTATTGCCATTGTCATTGTCGTTATTCTAATGATCATCATCATTGATGTTAGTACATTTATTAGTATTATCATTACCATCAGTCATAGTATCATTATTTGTTTTATCAACATTATCATTAATGTGATTACCGTTTTGAACGTTATTATTGTTGTTATCATTAATATTATCATTATTAATAGTATTAATGATATCATTATTAGTATCAATGATATCACCATTATTATTATTGATATTATTATTGTTGTTGTTACTACTATTGTTGTCATCATCATTGCTATTATTACTCCTATCACTAGAATCATTATTATTATTTTAACTATCACTATTATTATTACAGTTAGTATTACTATTACTATTTCCATTCAAATTATTGTTAGTATTGTTATTATTATGATTCCATTATCATTATTATCCTTATTGCTATTATTGTTGTTGTTACTGTTGTCATTGTTGTTGTTGCTGTTATTATCATTATCCACTTTGTTATTATTTGTTGCTGTGTTTAGTATTTTTCATTCTATTAATAGTTCTATAATTATTATTACTATTAATATTATCATAAAAGTCAACCTCTGCTGAAGGCGGGGTTCACGGCTCAGCTATTAGTCAAAACATTCAGTGAAAAAATAAACAAGGCAGCATCATCCAGAAGAAACCATTTATCGATTCAAACTTTATTTCCCAATCAGTAAACGAAAAAGAAGAAAAAAATATATATATATTAAGGCCACTGTTTTTGTTTTTGTTGTTGTTGTTTGTTTGTTTGTTTGTTTTTGTTATGAAATGAGAGCACAAGATATCCCTTCGGAGTCTGATTGGTTACTGCCCTTTGGTTCGTTTTACATCGGCTTTTAACACCACTTATATTCTTAGTGGAGTGAGGGTATCCTGACATGTACAAGGCTACAAGGCAAGGTCAAAACACTTTGTTAAACCTGTTTCGAATTCCGTTTCGAACACCTGCATAATACGGATTCGAAGCTTCATGAAAGACTTTTGTCGACGGCTGTACTTTGGCCATGTAAAGGGGGTGTCACACTAGCACAATTTCCGTGGTTCTTTCACGTTTCCGTGTTTTTTTTTTTTTCGCTACCGCTTGCATTTTGGGTGAATGCGATAAATTCCAGTCAAACGATAATTATCGTATTCGCTGGCAAGTTTCCGTGGTCTTTTTCGTTCAAATGATAAGCTATAATAGATAATCGTTATAGTAATGTTAAACAAAAGTATTTATAATATAAAACGATTAAAAAAGACAGTCCAAACTGTAAATAATATTTCAAAATTGGCAAAATTCTCTCTGATATTTAATAAAAATAGATACGTTTGTAACTAACTGCTCGCCTGTTTGTTTACATTTGTGTCCACGTTCCCCCGTCAGCTGACTAGGAAAAAGTGCTAGTGTGACACGGTTAGGCTAACTGACCTAGTTTCTATAGGGTGTGAAGGGTAGATTATTGGTTCCCAAAGTGGATACTGGGGAGGGGGAAGGCAAAAGGAGGAGGTAGGGGGGTAAGAAAGTGGAATTAGGAGCAATTACTATATATTTTTTAGTTTGAATAACAAAATGTCAGAAACATTGCGGCACACATTACTTTAATGTTAATGACATATTTGGTCATAAACATTATAGTGATGGTAAATTGGTTTACTGAATTAAACTTTGTGAAATACAGATTTGTGTTTAATCTTCTTTTTCTCATTTTGAACCATACAAAAAATGTGTGTTCGCATGTGTGCACGAGAGGGCGGTGAGGGGGGGGGGTAGGACAGGAATCCACCTAGCCAAAGTTTGGGAACAACTGGTGTAGACAATTAGAGTTATACAAGCTATTGTGGGGTTAATCTGTGGTGACCTGAGATTAGTTTACCATTTCTCTAATACTAGACATACAGGCAAGTGAATTTCGTTTGCGTCTGTGTGTGTATATATGTGGGAATATATATACTTTGTGTGTGTGGAGGGGGGGGGGGGCTTTTCACACCCAAAGGCACATAACTAACAAAGCACGACAGTTGCCTAAAGTCTAGAAAGCAGGTTGACCTTTCATAATGATAAGGAAGGTCAAACCGAGATACTCTATCACTGTACAATCATTTGTTTTCGTTACTATTATCCTTATTGTTAGCATCCTCATTATCATCATTAGCGTTATTATTATCATCGTTTTATTATCGTGTGATAATTAATATCATTATCATCCTTGTTATTATCACTATCATAATCATAACAATTATCATCGTAATCATTATATGACAATTACTATTATAATTATTATCAGTATCATATCATAATCATTATAAGTATCATGATTATTATCAACATCATCATTATGATCATTATCATTATCATCAATATTAGTTTTATTAGTGTTGTTGCCATTGGTGTTGTTATCATTACTTGTTTCATTATCATCATCATTATCATCGACATCACTAGTATTACTATCAATGGCGACGACGATGAAATTGATGATAATGATGGCAATGATTATAATTATCATTATTATCATCATTACTATTGCTGGTTGCAGCAGTTGTTGTGGTAGAAACTACTAGTGGTATTAGTAGTAGTATCATTATTATTATCATAATGATGATGATGATAATGATGATCATGATGATGCTGACAACGGTGTGACAACAAGATTTATTATAGTTATTATTATTATTATTGTTGTTGTTGTTGTTGTTGATTTTATCATTATCATTATTATTATCATCATTATCATTATTATTATTATTATTATTATTATTGTAATATCATTATTATTATCATCATCATCACCACCATTATTATTATATTAATATTATTGTTATTACAGGTAACTTTGTTTATGATATTTGGTAGTGCGAGTTCACTTTACGAATTACGAGTTGGAAAACGATGTGGCTCAGATTTGTTTGAGTTTCGTAAGAAATATCTTAGAAATTCGTGTTTCTGATAAAGATTTAGTCGATATGTGCTAAAATCCCTCATTTCTAGTGGTTGTTATACGTGTTACAATAGATTGTTCATTACTTGGTGATGATGAAGGCTCCTATGTCTATACGTGTGTGTGTGAAGCGGGGAGGTGAATTTCCATCGATAAATGTGTTGTGCGCATGTAAGTGTGTGTGTTTCTGTATGCATTTGCGTGTGTTTGTATGAAAGCAACCGAAATTCTAGCCACTAAGGGCATTCATGACGAAAGCACAGTACAAAATGACGAAGGCGCCGAACACCACTGGAATAGCGATCTTCAGGACGGCGTTCAGCTGAGTCCTACTCACGCCCCTGCAACCTCGGGCCTTCTTCGCCCCGCCCCCCACTTTCCCTTGCGGCTCGACACTGGTCACCGCCCACTGGCCTGCGAACTTCTTCCCGACGCCCTCTTTCTTCCTCTTGTCTATGATGACGAGGCACATGACCATGAGGAAGCTGGCGACGATGCAGCCCAGGAACCACACGTCGATGAGCTTCAAGTACGAGGTCTTGGGGAGGCCGCCCACCAGCTCGGAGAAGAGCGTGGCCAGGACGAGGAGGGACGTCAGCGCCACCGTCACCCGGTTGGAGAAGTCCTCGACGTCGAAGAAGTAGGTGAGGTAGGAGATGACGAGCAGCATGCACGAGGGGACATAGGCGGCGCTGATGTAGTAGATGTACTGGTTGCGCAAGACGAGCTCCAGGCGCTGGGCGGCGTAGTTGTCCAGGGTCAAGTTGGTCACGAAGATGTCTCGCACGACGTACTCGTGGTGCCTCTGGTTGCCGCTGAAGCCAAACTTGTTGATGCGGACGATGAACAGATCAGAGGTATACTTGGCTAGGATGATGTACAGAGGGCAGCGCTGCGTGTCGAAGGGGTAGTGGGCCAGGTTGTAGTAACACTGAAGCTGCAGGGTGTACTCCCGGACGGCGATCAGGTCGTTTTGGGCTCCGCTGTACAGCTGATCTGAAGGGAAGTAGAAGGTAATGCTGTGCAGACTTAGAACAAGTAATCAACAGTGCAACACGGTCACACATATGGATTTTGTGTTTTTTGTTTTGATGTTCAATTCAAAAAATAAATAGATAAAAATAAAAACAGAGGTGGAACTTTATTGCTCCTTCCGATTCCTGAAAGTGTTTTTGTGTAGATATTATTTGTTATTTCATTTAATGAAAATACCTTAACTCCTCCGATTCTACTAAAACTTGTGATAGATTGAAGTACTGATAATTGCCTTCAATGGAATCCTACGAAAAAAATACTAAAGGAATATTTTACACAATGATATTCTTGGTGTGTGTGTGTATATATATATATGTATATATATATATATATATATATATATATATATATATATATATATATATATATATATATACATATATATACATATATATATATATATATATATATATATATATATATATATATATATATATATATATATATATATATGTATATGTATATATACATGTATATATACATGTATGTAT
>NW_020871923.1:676897-694999 GCF_003789085.1 Penaeus vannamei
GAAAGATGATAACAAAACATAATAAAGAACAACAGAAAGATGATAACAAAACATAATAAAGAACAACAGAAAGATGATAACAAAACATTATATAGAACAACAACAGAAAGATGATAACAAAACACGATATAGATTTACAGGGGAAAAAAAAAAGAACACTTAACGACCGACCACCAGAGCAGCAACGAGGAACAGAAGAAGAGTCCACGACGACCGAGCGACCCAGCCTGAGTTCCCGTAGGCGCTGAAGGAGTCCCGTCCGCCGCAGGGAAGGGAGTCACTGCAGCGGAAGTCGCACTCGGATTCGGCTACTTGAGTCGAGTCGCTGAGGGATGACTCGTGCCTGCAGGGGAGCGGAGGGGGGGGACTTTGTAGTGGTGGAAGGTTGGTGGTTGTGTGTGGAGGGGGTGGTTGTGTGTGTGTGTGTGGGGGGGGTTGTGTTCGTGTGTGTGTGGGGGGGGGGGGGGTTGTTGTTCGTGTGTGTTGGCGGGGGGGGGGTTGTGTTCGTGTGCGTGTGTGGGGGGGGGTTGTGTTCGTGTGTGAGGTGTGTGGTGGTGGTGGTTGCATATTTGTTGACGAAGTGTTCACGAACATTGCCTAAAACATTGTTTAAGGAAATCGTTCAACTTGTCTACGTGTGTGCAAGGCGCGTTGTGTGCGTGTGTGTAGGGGGGGGGGGTGTACATGTGTGTAGGGGGAGGTGTACGTGTGTAGGGGAGGTGTACGTGTGTAGGGTGTACGTGTGTGGGGGGGGGTTGTGTGCGTGTGTGGTGGGGTATGGTGGTGGTGGTTGCATATTTGTTGACAAAGTGTTCACGAACATCGCTTAAAACATTGTTTAAGGAAAGCGTTCACTCACCCACATCCGCAGAGTAGGCCAGTCCCATTGCGCTTAACCAAGTACAGGTCCTTCTCGGGGTAAACCCTGTTGCAGGTCGCAGCACAGGCGTTTACAGTTGCCTCTGGAACGTTCAAGTAAGCGAGTTCCTCCTGTACGTCTCCGTCTGTGTAGCACCCTAATTGAAATAAGTTTATATGGGTCGATGGTTGTGTTGTTTCAACCGTAGCAACCTTTGTAGGAGTCGTCGTTGTTTGTCGAGTGGTCGTTTCGGGCTCGTCACACTCGCCTTCCTTATGAAGTATAAGGTACACGCTGATGGAGCTCTCGCCGCCGCATTTCTCTTCGCTGTCAGGGCACGTTTTGCAGGAGAAGAAATCGTTCATCGTCCCCGAGCCGTTCCCGAGAGCAGCCTGGCCTCCGCAGCCACACACGAGGCGCTCATTCATGTCGATCACCTTCGCGAAGACCAAAAGCGTCTCTGGGTCTTCCCGCAGACACAGCATCGCGCAAGTGGTGGCCGACCTCTCTTCGTGGTCCTCGTGGTGGATCTCGAGCTTGTCGTAGTTCAGGAAATCCTCGTTGTAGCAGTACTTGTAGTCGAGGCAGAAAGCAGCCGAAGGGACAAAATTCATGGCTAATATGCAGACGATCAGAAGACAAGTTAGCGACGTCATGGTGCAGAAGATGCTAGCGCAGTACTGATGATCCCCGCCGTAAGGTTTATCATGCACCCTCGGAATGGCGTAATCTTGCTGATAAGCGCATATACCTTGGGGATTCTTTTTAGCGTCACTGATAAGATAGTGAACGGAAGTGGAACACGTTATCGTATAGATTGTATTTGTATTTTGGCGTGCAAATGAATGGGGTTTTCTGAAATCGAATTCCCATTACCGAAATTTAGATATGGAATTGGATCTTTGCCTGAATTTGATAACCAAAACCTGTGGACAGTTCATTTCATATTCAACAGTCATCTTCCAGGAAAGATGTCTGAAAACAGAAGTATACCGGAAATATGTAGTGTATGTATGTACGTGTGTGTGCGTATTTCTGGCGTGTGCGTGTATGCATGTGTTTGTGTACGTGTGTGTGTGTGTGTGAGTGTGTAGGTGAATATCTGGTGGTACGAACCTGGAGCAGAAAGATGAAATCCAAACGCCAGGAGTGAGAGAGAGAGAGAGAGAGAGAGAGAGAGAGAGAGAGAGAGAGAGAGAGAGAGAGAGAGAGAGAGAGAGAGACGATATCATCAAAACATCGATCAGACAACTTCCGAAGCCACTTGGCAGAACGAGCGCCCTTACGTTATCTCTTCCTCGTATCTCAGGCGTAAGCTCTTCGAAAGACAGCTGAAGGAATTCCCTCGAGGACGATGAGTCAGCTGGTTATACGACACACGCTTATCTGGGCTTAAAGGCGTCGCGTTATGTTACTTGGGGCGAAAATGCGTTAGTTAAGGATACAGATATACACACGTCAAACACCCAAACATAAACACACACATGCACGCATACATGTATATGTATACATACATATACATATATGTATGTGTACATATGTGTAAATATATATATATATATATATATATATATATATATATATACATATATACATATAAATACACATACATACATACATACATACACACACAACACACACACACACACACACACACACACACACACACACACACACACACACACACACACACACACCTAACATATGTTTACCTTTTCTCAATTGCAATTGAACTAGGTTCATTGTGGTTTCAACATTTTACACTAGACAAATAATAATTATCCAAAACTTTTCAACAATCGTTCACTAAATGACAATCCTTACTTATATTCAAAAATCATTTCATTCTTTACTGACAATTCACTAATACTTTTAACATTTTACAAAAACTAAATAACAATCTGTAAAACGTTGTCAGGACGAAATTTTCACTTCTGGTGTTTTTCGCCGATCGAAACACCATAATTTGCCGAATTCGAAACAAGTACCGAATCAACGAATACGAGATGGTGTTGTGCCACTGATGTCGCTCCACACACGATATGTTTCCTGCAGTTCGTCCCTTAATGTAAGTTTACACAAAATAGAAATATTAATGACTGTTACTTCTGTTACTTATTTTAACGATGGTTGAATACATTGTTTTCGAATGATGATTGTTTCAGTCACATCTTTGAAAGGTTTTGTTGACTCTTGAAGGCATTCAGAGATACGTGGCAATTGAAAAGTTTCGTGAAATGTCAAATCAAAATAAGTGATTGTTGAATGGGTTCAGAAAATGGTTGAAGACATTTGTCATTCCAAGTCTTGAATGTTGAGAGAAAATGGTAAATTGTCCAATTCTAAATTAATAAATCATATAAACACACACACACACACACACACACACACACACACACACACACACACACACACACACACACACACTCACCACTCACTCACTCACTCACTCACTCACTCACTCACTCACTCACTCACTCACTCACTCACTCACTCTCACTCACTCACTCACTCACTCACTCACTCACTCTCTCTCTCTCACTCTCTCTCTCTTCTCTCTCTCTCTCTCTCTCTCTCTCTCTCTCTCTCTCTCTCTGAATTTAATGTGTACGCACGTGTGTGTGTGTGTGTGTGTGTGTGTGTGTGTGTGTGTGTGTGTGTGTGTGTGTGTGTGTGTGTGTGTGTGTGTGTGTGTGTGTGTGTGTGTGTGTGTGTGTATTTTTACTACCATTGTCACAACTAGCAGTTACCTTTATTCTAGTCTGTTATAATTATTCTGGCATTATCTTTCTTCTACCAGGTGTCCTTTGTCTGCTATCATTCCTATTGTTACTTTGTAGTTACCTTTTTTTATAGAAATGGGTTGCAAATTAAAAAATGGCCTTTCTGAAATCTAAGATATTGCGGGAGAAGTGATGGGTGTCTATTGTGAGCCATGATGATGACATTGGTTTACTCAGTAGACTTGGACTTTGAAAACTCCAGAACCTCTGTTCAGAATTTCTCTTTTTTTCTTTCTTTCTCTTTTAATTAACTTAGTTCTCATTAAAACTGAGTTTTGAAATGTTTATCAGGTATGAACAAAATGGTAAATGTTGCAAATTCCTAATCGCACAAAATCAAAACAAGCATTCCAACATAATTAAGGAGATGGAAAAGCATTCCAAGAAAATTAAGGAGATAGAACAAGGGTAGAATTACTTTATAGTGAGTTTGAATTGTATTAGAATATTAGGCATCTTTAATTAATATGTTTTGTTTGTAACCTATACTTTTACATATTCTTGTAAGAACCATTTGGCACTTTGGAAATGATTAAAAATAGGTCTGCACTGTTACCTGCTTCATAAAAAATATTTTATTCAAAACAGAGATTCTCAGTAGGTCTAAACAGAAACATTAGCACGTATGTGGTGGAGTACTAAAACAAAATCTGTATTATATTATTTTATTTTTCATAAGAAAAATATATATATATATTTATTTATCACAATATTCTTCCACCAGGTTTCTTTCGGATACCTTAAAGAAATAAAAAGTCCAACCAATATTGGAAAATATTAACAAAAGTATCTGATTGAAAAAACATGACAGTTCACATGCTTCAGTCTATCAATATCTATTAACTATATTACACTGATGGGAAATCCAAAACAGCTAAAGGTCTGTCTAAAAAGCACATAATTCTTTTGGGACATTTTAAGTTATTTGGACGGAAAAAATAAAGCCACTCATCGTAATCCTATATAAAAATGGTCAGCCTGTTTAATAAATAGTAACACTTTGAACTTTCCTTCCACTGTCTGCTATGCTGTTAACACTACTCATAATAATAATGCAGCATAAGCGAGACTGATATATTTGTATTGTCTATATTAAGACACATCAACAAAGTTACAAGACCTTCCATCTTTGTAAATGAAGCTAAATGTAAAATATCCTTTTGACACCAAGCATGGTCTAGAGTCAAACTCGTTAGATGCAAAATGCTACAAAGTTTACGCAACAAAAGTAGCCATAGATCCAGTATTTTTGGTTTATATTTTGATGACCTGGGTGCCTGAATTAAATTTTCACTTAATGCAATAAACAATCCATATCCAACGGCACAATAAATGCTTGGCTCCTAAGTATTATTAGTAATGATTATAAGAAATTATGAATTCACTGCAGATTCAGATTAAAGGCATCATATTTCTTTTCCTTTAACTAGAATAGCTATTTCCTCTACCTATTCTAAACTCTCTAAGCGAACTCTTAAAGTTGTAAAACCAGTCATCAAGATGGTAAAGATAAGTGTACATACATACAGACTTCCTCCATATCCACTAATAAGCCCCATACACATCAGTATACGAATTTAGGAGGCTCTGCAACAACCCATAATCTTAACAACTTTCAATTTCATGCCTTTTGGAACACAGCAATCAACAGATAATTTTTTTTTTTTTTCTAAATCTCTCTAAACCTACTGACACAATGATTTTGTAATTTTAGTTGCCAATACCAAGACTCTCTACAGTTGTCAGTCATGTAAATCCAAAAACAAGTAGTTGACATTCTAAACTCCTTACCTGTGCAACAGTCACTTTTTTCATGATTTTCCATAAAGAGAGAAAATATTATGTCCTTTCCATATCAACTGTAAATGTTAAAAATTAAGCATTAGCACTGGCTCAAATATAGTATTCCCTACAACAAAACACTAAATAAAGAGTTCAAACAAACAGTCAATAGTCACAAACAAATATCTAAGTAAGAATTTTTTGTGTGACAATTAGACATACTTTCAAATGAAAACTGCATCACACTAATCTTGGAAGACAACTGTATTCCTGCAGAAACAAGACCCAAAAAATATATGAAGCATTTCCAGCTTTTTCTACTTATCCTTTCTTCCCCAACGACCTTTAACGCTCGTCTTCTTTTAGTTATTTCCCTTCATTCTACAAAACACAGAAAAAATATGGGTTTTATTTCTTACCCAATGACCTTTTGAGCTGGTCTTCTTTTTGTTATTTCCCCTCACTCAACAAAACACAGAAAAAATATGGATTTCAAGGATTCTTCCGTGTGTACAAAATTAACAGCACCAAATAATATATGGTATTATTGAACATTCACTCGTATGTGATACTTTTTCAATCTTCCTTTCCATTTTTATTTTCTTTATTTTTCTTTATTTCAAATTCTAATTTCCATTTATTTTCTCTATTTTCCCCTTCAAAACTTTAATTTCTCTTTTTTCACTTGAAATGAAAGATTTTTTTTTTTTTACACCTTTCCCTATTCTTCAGTGTTTCTCCATTTCTTTTCATCATCATCATTCACTTTTTCATATTTCATTTTTGATTTTTCCTTTTTATTTCCATTTTTTTTCTTTTGCTTTCTATTGTTTTCATCCTTTCTTGAAACATATTTCTTGAATCTCTGTAATATTTTTTTCCTGAAACATGACACTTTACCAGTTCTAACCCTTAGAAAAAGTATAACCAATTCTACTAAATAATAGATTTGAATATGTGAGATGAGATGATATTAGATGAGGTGAGATGAGTGAGTCGAGCTAGGGTGAGGCAAGATACAGTGAGGTGAGGTAAGATGAGATGAGATAAGGCAAGACAAGGTAACATAAGGTACAGTGAGGTGACGAACTATAATGTGATATAAAACAAGGCAAAGGAAGGCATGTTAATGTTAGGTATTCCAAGGTATGAGTATCAAAATATCAAGTTACTTATGCTGCGCTATGGTATGGTAAGGCAAAGTAAGATGAGCAAGGTAAGGTAAAAAGTAAGGTAAGCTGAGGCAAGCTGAGGTGATGTAAGGTAAGGTAAGATAAGGTAAAGTAAGGTAAGGTAAGGTAAAGTAAGGTAAGGTAAGGTAAGATAAGGTAAAGTAAGGTAAGGTAAGATAAGGTAAAGGTAAGATAAGGTTAACTATTAGAGTAATTAAAAGTAAGTTAAGTTAAGCATATTTGTATATCAAGCTAACCTATGCTAAGGCATGATAAAGTAAGATAATGTAGGGTAAGGTAAGAGAAGAGAAGGGAACGGTAAGGAAGGGAAGGGAAGGGTATGGTATGTTACATATAGTAAAGTTCAGTAATAGAAGATAAAAAAATATTACAAGGGAAGAAACCACATTACCTGATTAGCTATGGTAAGAAAGGTTTGACAGCACAAAAGGTAGTGTGCAGTACAAAAGAGTAACTTAAAGCACTATAGAGTAAGGTAAGATCACACCTTCAGCAGTGCAGTTACGTCAGGTTAGGTTAGATCAATCAAAAAGCCACAGCAAATTGAGACAATGCAAGGCAAGGTGACACAGTAAGGTTAGGGAAAGTAAAGTATGGTAAGGTAAAGTTAGTTCTAAAAAAAACATATTAGCAGAGCATTACCTTTCTCCAGAGATAAACCTAATCTTTTAACTTGTGGAGCTAAAAGCACTTGGCTACTCTTGGAATTTTCCCAAAGTCTTATGATGAATAAATCAGAAACTATTTGTCTTGGACCAAATATTAGCATTTTACAGACAGCAGCTACAAAAAAATTGTTGCATCCTTTTGAAAATAGTATTTTCATACTACACAGATTTCACCTCAGGTCACCGGAAAAAAGTAGTGTTCGCTGTAATATTGCTTTGAAAAATGTACATTTAAATGGCCGCCCAAGTATTTAGCCACAAAAGGAGGCAATTAGTAGACCTTGTGACCTCATCTGAATTCACTTTTTCTTGTTTTCAGGAAAAATGTTTTTTTTTTACTAATGTTATCAATATTGATGTTATTATCACAGCCATTATAATGATTATAATTATTTTAACATTATGGACAGCAATTTAAATTTTTATCTATTTTTTTTTTCTTCTTCTTTTTCTTTTTTTTTCTTTTTTTTGAAAATGAAGGGAAAGGGTAAGCAAGTGAGATAGGTATTACTAGGTATTGACTCATTAATGACAGCACTTGTGCAGCCAATAAATAAACTAAATTCACATGGGGTATGGCATGTCTATACATGCCATCTCCAGCAGTAGCAAGTTAATAAACCTTTAAAAATGAATTACCTCCATTTACAAAACCTTAATTTCCATATTGCAATGATTTTAAAAAACTTGTATATATTAAGCTTATAAATGAAATCCAAAAATGCTGAATTATTAACTTTTGCCAAAATTTCTTTTGCACATTCTAGCAACCCATCCTTTTTCCTTATTCTATACTTGTCAAATTTCCTTTTTTTCATTTGCAAACTATTTTCTAGTAGGTAATATTACTTATCTAGGACATTTTGCAACTCTCCTCACTTTTAGATAAAAATTTATGTGTGCAGTTAGAAACACTCAGCCACTTGTAAGTGTTACCTTTCTTCTTAACAAAGTCCTCCTAAATTTCTTTGTGACTTCATATCAATACGAATGTAATGTTTATTTTCAGAGTAATCGTACCTCAACACCTTAATGATGCTCTTCAAGACGTGAGCTGTGTTGGAGCTCTTCTTTAACTCCTCCTCCTCCCCCCATGGGACTGTATGTTTCACCGTTTTTCTGATGTGGCTGAGTGGGAGCAATGTGTGCCGTGTGTTGCGGCTGTGGCGCAGCAAAACTCTGTATGCTTCTTCCTTCTAATGTTGGAGTACTCTGCGGATGAAAGTGCGTGATATCTTGTTTTAAATTCTAAATCTCCTTTGAAAAAAAATGTGCTCTAAGTCTTAAAGTGGCTTTCATATCATAATTTTTTTCATAATGTATTTATGTATATATATTCCTGGAGCAATCATTTGAACAAATTTCACCTTCACTCTACTGCAAGCTGCAACAAAATTGTTTAAAAATCCCAGCAAATACTTCTGTTGTAAAGTGCTAATACTTCAGTGCAGATTGTGAATTGTCATCATTACAATTAAAGAAGAAGAAACAAAAGAAGAAAAAACAAATCTTTTACTGTCATTATAAGCATAATATTTTCACTAGTAGCTGACATAGTCTAGGCTTACCTGTTTCATATATTCCATGTCAACATTAACAAACTCATATGGTGTCTTCATACTTTCCTCTAGTGGCAAACTCGCTTGAACTGGTCCTGGCTTTTTAATTACCTTCCCCTGCACTATGAATGTGGGAAAGGTAGATGACTCAGGAGTTATGGGAGTACCTGCACTTTGAGACTTGCTTACTGCAGTTGGAGTAGTGCTAACTTGTGTGACGTCGGTAGCTGGAGCACAGAAACTGTTTGTCGAGGTGAGGAAGTCATTTATCGTGTTGGCTATGGCAAGGTCTTCATTGCTGGGATGCATGGTGATATTTTCAGAGGGAACCAAGCCAGTCACCTGAAGTACCTCAGCTGCCTTCAATAGGGACTTGACCTCTCCTGCTCCAACAGTCACCTCACCCCTGAAATGGGCTCTTGAAAGTAAGCAGTCTATATTTTCAAAGTAAGCAGTCTTTATTTTTCAACTAATATAGTGGTATATTCAATTACCCCCATTCTCTATCTGACATGATATACAATATACATTTAATATATGAATATACATATGAATTGTAATGAGAGCAGAAACTGAGTAAACCCATATATATATCATATTTATCAATCAAGTTTTCTATATAACATGAAAAAAAATTCAAAGAAATCTAATATCCTTACTTGTAGATATAATTTATTATGTTCACAAGCTCCTCAAATTTGACATCATGTGGCATAATAATAATAGGGTGTTGGCATGGGTTATCCTGTAGTACACCCTTAAAGTATGGGCTCATGGCAGACAGCACAGACTGTAAAGTATAACAGACACAAATTAAACATCTCTTAAACTGCTTATCCATTTTCCATCTGAATCAGTTTTGCCAACTGATAAAGCCTTTTTTAGTGTGTAAAGACGGTACTTTTTACCTTGTGGGCTTTAACAGAATGCCCCTGAGCAGTCAGAGTGACATCCACGAACACTTCATCTTGGGCAAGAGCTGACAGCACAGTCATTAAGTGATTATTGTGTTGCAGATGGTAATGCTCTGTGGAACAAGGAGACAACATTCATTTTTTATACTTATGTTTATTTTGCATAAGTTTCAGTGAATATTTAATATAAAACATCTTTTTATTTTATAATAGCAAACTACAGTATTAGAGTAAACTTATTCATTATTTCTTGTAATTTAAAATCTTAAACTCAACTTGTTTACCAACTCTGTGTTTACTTTCTGTTTAACTTATTCTCCTCTCACCTTCCTCCGCATCCTCCTTTCGTTCTGTCAGACTCAGAGCATAGACTAATGTACCTGGCTTTTGTTGCAAGGGAGCGGCTCTAGGGTCAGGTTCACCAAGGACGGGTTCTGGCACGAGGGTCATAGGGGAGTCATTGCTCTGGCTGCACTCCACTTCATCCGAGTCCTCAGTGTTAGCTGTTATTTACAAACCAGAGAGTCAGAATCAAGACTTATAGAACTTTTTTTTTAAATCCTGAAATGCACAGAGAACTATGCTAAAACAATTTTACATAGGGCAATAGTTCTTGGCACACAGCACTCAATGTGAGAAGTTTTGAAATGATCCATATAAGGAAATTTTGTCTTCAAAAGGAATATATAGTATCCACAACAATATCAGGGTTCTTGCAAAATAAAATGAAAAAATTTAAGACCTTTTTAAGACTTCTTAAGAATCACACCAAATGCTTTTTAAGACCTGGAGCCACTTGCTGCTGAAAACACACTTGCCCATTAGTGCATTCCTTGTTGCATCGGTGACCAAGATAAAAAAAAAAAAAAAAAAAAAAAAAAAAAAAAATCACTATGATTTTTCCAAAGGCTCTGGGCTAGATTGCATGCCAGATTTTCCTTTTTTCTCTCTCTCTCTTTTTTTTATGACCCATAAGTAAATGGTAACAGTTATATGTACATCTAGGCCCAGGACAGATTTACAACATTTTAAGGCCTGCAACAGAAAAAGCTCTGTTTTTTAGACTTTTTAAGGCCTTAAATTTGAAATTATATATATATATTTATGAAATTCTTAGAATTTTTTAAGGATGCACCATAACCCTGAATATAAAGGTGCCATGAGATAATGACAGTTCAATTTCCTTTAAACAGGCATGACTCTATATCAAAATGTACATTCATTCATGACATGTGGTCCATATTCTCACCCTTTTACAATATCTTGTATGCCATCAGTGTCAGGAACTGATAATCACCTATAACAATGTCATAAGAGTTTTGCTTACAACTTATTTCTATCACCACATTACTGTAAAAAGAAATAGGGTGTTCTAGAAAGAGAAAGACTAAATAGTCTACATGTAAGAAGGAAATGTACTTTTACATGATCTTTACTTATATCCAAAGAATAACAATGAACTACAGCATATTTAAAGTCAAGTAAAAAATGAAATGGCAAACCTTTCTCCGAGCGTCTCCCTCTGACCATGTACCGTATAGCTTCCTTTTCAACTTTGTATAGTTTAGCAGCCTTGTCATATCCCATTTTTTTGTTAATAACATCTTTCACAGCTTTCTCTAACTCATCCTCCACGTATGATTCCCTCGGTCTCTTTCCGCTTCTCTTGGCTTCGTATTGTCTGAAAAGTGTCAAAAGAGAATTAAAAGAAAAAAAAAATAGACTGCCTCAAATCATGCATTCTTTATTATAGTGCTAAGTCACAAAGGAGTTAATTATTAGACTACCTGACATTCATGTTTTCCTTATTCATTGATTTTCCAGGGAAGTATTTTTTGTTTTTAATGCAATTATTATTGTTGGTCATGTTATTATCCTTATTATCATTAATTGCATTATTAAACAAAAATAATAGTAATGAAATAAATACTTTTCTCTCTAAAAATTCAAGAAATGGGGCAGATAAGGGAAACCAGGTAGGCCATTTCTGGAGCCATTCATCTATAAACAAAATAAAAAGAAAGAATATCACCTTTGACTGTGTTTTCGTACATGCATCAACATCAATGGTTCAATAAACAATGGAAAAAGGTTTAATGCTCCTTTAATTCATATTAGTAATGGTACCAGAAGTCTCAAAGCTACTTCATCTAATGTTAACATCCAGGTGAAGTAGATTTACAAGCAAATATTACTACTATGCTGAGAATCCTGTCTTTCACCCACAGAAATCTTACATAAATCATCCATTAGTATATAATAATATACCTAATTCTAACTTTGACAATTATTAGTTTCAATGACCCACATCTATGGATAGGGTATTTGATTTAACCTGTAAAATTATTCACAACTAATGAATCCACTGTATGTATATGTAGGTTTCATTCAATTCGTTTGAACATATTTTGTCCTATTTTGGCATGAAGGATGCTCTACCATGATATGATAGGATGTGACAGAACATCATCCCAGCATGACAGGCCTAATCCTAGTAGCAGATGTGTCAAGCAATCCCTATGGCCTTACATTTCTTTAGCAATCTAGCAAAGGCTAGCAAACCTCTATTACATGTGGTCTGGTGGGACAGAGCTTGGATAGTTTCCTTATAGTTATAGTTTCTACATATCAAGAACATTCTGGAAAGAGTGTCACTGATGACAGGTAGGCCCCATTTTTTATTGATTTAATCTGTACATAAAATCTAATAATATTTTCATTTTCAAGGTAAATTTCATGCTGCCTAACTGTCACTGGCCTTTGCCTGGCCTCTCTACATCTCAACACCCATAATAATTAATAAAGAAATATCTACTACACTCAAGAGTAAGATAGAGCTTGTAGACCCTCTCTGGTAATTTATCCTCAAATTAAGAACTAATCCAGAATTATTTATCTAATACAAACATAAAATAATGTTATTAGCTGTTCTAACACAAACAGCATTGATAAATCTGAGACTGATATTTTTGTTTGGAAAGCAGACCATCTTTTGGTGAAGAACAACCTAGAAGTTCAATTTATATATAGACAATAACCTATCATAACTAGCCTTACAACAACAAGTTCCATTTCCTTTACTGTGTGCAGGTGTTTCATACCACACCAGTCAAATCACTATGCAGTAATTCTCATAGACACAGAATTATCATCAGAGAAGGACAGTCCAACACCTATCCTGCCAATATAAAATTTCTTAGCTTTGTTGACTTTTGTCACTGCACTAAATCAAAAATATCAAAGAAAACATCTACCACAAAACAAAATATTATGCCATAGCTTCTTGCCTATCCTCACTGTATTCATTTTCACCTTCCCTTGCACTCTAATCTCTTTCTTAACTAATCACAGACATTGTGTATATATATATTTCCCAATAAAATTTACAATCAATAGAGTCCTCATTATGTCTAGCATTCATTGACAGTGGTTTTTGGCATTATTCGGCAGCAAGTGATGATATCACAACCAAGAAGTGGGCAGGGTATATTCATGTACTTGTCACAATTAAGGGGATACATTCTATGGCACCCCACTTAACTCTTACCCTACAGATAATGTGGGGTTCACGTCATGGCTGACTTTGTAATAGCTTCACGTGGCATGTTGTTCATGTCATGTTACGATGAAGCATGGATTACATTTTATGCTGTTCTGTTTAAAGGAGAGCCTATATGCTCACACTATGACCTGGGGCATTGCATGAGGGAGAGCAGGATGTGTAATCCTATTGCTATTGTTTTGTCTTAAAGGCAGATCTTAGCCATGTTGTGCACGAAAGATACCACACATCAAAACATGACGCTCTCTTCTGATGTAAAACCTCTGAGTAACCTTCACTCTTGTTTGTGAGATCTCTCTCATCAGGTCAACTACTGTCAGTGTTTTTTGGTACAATGCCAATGTGACTGTCTTGAAGTATGACACAAATGTAAGAGGTACTAAAGTCATGGGGGCAGCATTATATATCACTGCATACAATATCGTATTTCGCAAAAATGAATCTCAAGAACAAACTCTAAAGTCGAATTGACTCCCCTCAGTACATCATAAAAATAGTTAATCCCTCACCCACAGTTCTCAAAAGCTCTCCTGTGTTTGACAGTCTGTGCATGGTGCGTGAGGTCGCTGTGCTTGGCCTTCAAGTGACACTCGCACACGACACGACACACACACATACTCCACACCTTTCGCTGCACTCGATCCAGTCCTTGAGGTCCGCCTCGTCCTCCCACTCGGGCCGGTACGTCTGGATCCTAGCCCTCCTCTCTGCTCTCTTGGCCTTGACCCTGAATTTTGAGTTTTCCATGACAGTTCGCTGGATGACGTGGATGATAAAGACGTCACTCGGACTTCAGAATCAACCTGAATACAAAGGCAACACACGGGACGGAGCCGTGCGCGAGAATGTCTGCAACGCGAGCAGGGTTATAGAGTGTTCGGATGCATGGATAGTCCCCTTTTGTCTACTGTATTTTCGATTCTCTCTAATGTATGAAACCGAGAGAGAATATTTAGATGTTATGGAGGATATTTTTCTGAAATAGTCTAAAACTAAAGAACATACAACACTTAAGTATGTCTATAATCTATTGTGGTAGCAATAATATAGTGAGATATGATGAATAGAGCCCACTCCCTAGATAAAGAGAAATAGAGATATAGGATAGAAGTAAGAGGATAAATTAGAAAGAAAAATAAATTAATACTGTCACACTAATCTATATTGTAATAAGCTAATGCTCAAAACAGGTGATTATATTAGTATATTCTATTTGTTAATATATATGTAATATAAGTATATTATTATTTTATTATTGTGTGTGGTGTGTGTTGTGTGATGGTGTTGTGTGTGTAGTGTGTTGCTTCTATAGTGAGTGTGTGTGTCTCGTCGCCTGACTCATCTAAGGATTGGCTGTCGTGTGTGTGTAGTGTGTGTTGTGTGTGAGTGTGGTGATAGTGGCTGTGTTGTTGTGGCATATATATGTATATTTTGTATGTGTGTTGTTGTAGTGTAAAAAACTCATGTACAATACGTACAATACGTGTTTGCCCAAAAATACCTCCGAATAACGAATATATAGCCAAACGTACAAAAAATCGAAGTATATAATAAATATAAAGTAAGGTAGTGTATATATATATAATGGATAAAAGAAATATAAATAATATAAAAAACTAATATCACCATTACAACTGTAGAACCAGTTGGCTTACTCGTTCTTAACCTTATTTTGTGCCCCGACCTATATGATAATCTCAAGATCTCGTTCGGTGTCTGTCACTTCTAGATTCAGTTATTAACTAATCGCTGAACAATGTAATGGTGCCGAAAAAGTTCAAAGGACAGAATTAATCACATGGATGGACATTATCTGAGTTGAATTTTGAATTCATAATTTTCACAAATGGCCGCTAGAGAAGTATCCCATGCCGTCAGGTATGAGAGGAGTTTACTAACCAATAGCAACGACCGGGATGAGAGCGTTTCTTGACCATTCATATGCATATACAACCATTATTCCCCTAATCTATTGATCCTGTTCATTTAATATACTATATAACATACATCTGTTACGAGTGACAATATATATACTATATAGCCTATATATCATATATGAAACGTTTTTTTTGACTCATATAATAAATATATTAATAATTGCATTTTTCTACTCATTTATTGGCCTGTTTTTTATTGTTATTTTTTATCTTTATTTTCGTTTTTCGATATTTGATATATACTTATATATTAATATTTGTTATATATGTAAATATATATTATAACATATCATTATATAATATGTGTCTATACTACTATATCTGCTGTTTAATTTAGATATAATGTATATAAATTAAAACTTAATTTTATATTTAAATTATTTGTTATAACTATAATTATGTGTGATATATAAATAAGTAATAAGATAACTAACTTAATATATTCTTTTTGTATATAGTAATATTTATATGAATATATTATATAAGGTTTTAAATTATAGATAACTATTTAGTAATTGTATATCATGTGTTACTATATTAATATTAATAATGAATATATATGTAATGCTTTGCAAATACATCAGCCTGCAGAGAAGGCGTTCGATACGGATTCAGTGCATTCTGAGATAAATTCACTCTTTCAATATATTAACTCTAAGATTGAGAAGGAATTCCAAAAGGAAGTTATTAGACTAATAACTAGCGGCATGCTAATAACTGGTTACTGAAATACTCATGTAAGTGTAATAGTTAGTGATAGTTGGTGGGGCGCTGTTGAGCTTCTTTCCTGTTGTTTCAGTTGATAGTAAACATCTGGCTCGATAAGACAAAAAGGCTAAGAAGTCAACCTTGCACCAAAGTCTGCACTTTTCATGAGCACTTCGTGCTATGGACTGTGATGTAATGGCGCAGAGGCTACGTCCATAAGCCATTGCGAGCAACTTCTGGGGCATATATAGTATCACACTAAAATTAACAGAACGATTATGGATTTTGCTGATTGATGTTGCTATTCTGAGTCTTTGGATCCATTATAGTGATGGGATGGCTGCACTTATGAATTAGGTCCATATGAGTAGAGAGTGAAAAATCGAACACCCACATTATATGAGAGCTCAAAGAGAAGCTCTCCAGGACACAACACCCAAAGATATCCAGGACACTTTAGGAGTGAATGAAATAGCAGGAGAAACCTGTTCTGTCACTCAGAGTCACTGACTATGCTAGGTACAAAGCGGACATTTAAGTCACAGAAAAGATTATAATAACATAATCATATTAACTACTGAGATCACTAATCAGACAAACTCTGGAATGACCATTGTCAACCAAGGAGATCAGAACGAATCGGAAAATCATGCCCATATAATGCAGTCACCGAGTCATGAACTCTCTCGAAACAGAAGTAATATTGGAAAAGTGCCAATTTAGCAATTCAATCATATTTAATGATTGTGAAAATAGAATTTAAGCGTACCGTGCGAAGGACAAAAACGCAATTTACACTGTCATTCAAGGCCCATGTAAATTGCATTATGTATACTAATACTGGTATATGAAATCCTGGAGCTCCCCTCTCATTGCTCTTTGATAACATCTCGCTTTTCTAATGTAATAGGTCCTTGCGCTGGATCAAGGGGGGTGATCTTGAATGGCAAACGTGGCACTGCAAAAACGTCGAATTCATTAGAATTACAAACCGGAGCTGCACCGTTGAGAGACTCTAAGGCACAGGACCTGTTACTTCCACAATACACCTGATAACGTCTAAATCACTTGGCTCCTTATAACTGAAGCTACATGGCGTCCTTCACACAGCGATGTGATGCCTGCCCACCCTGTGGTTCCTCTCACGAGACAGCCGCTGGGTGGAGGAGAGGGTGCTGGACGACCTAAGAAAGTCGTGCCTTGGGCAGATAACCAAACCTGTCCGTGAGCAGAGCGCTCAACGATTGGTAAGTCCCGCCCAGGCGGCTTGCATGAAGACCCTCGAAGGGGAACGAAGGGTGGATGCGCTTGCGCCTCGTCGCGTTAACTCCCCGATGATGATTGACTATATATATATATATATAATATATAATATATATATACAATATATATATTGTGTGTGTGCTGTGTGGTGTGTGCGTGTGTGTGTGTGTGTGTGTGTGTGTGTATGTATATATATAAATATAGATATATATATATATATTATTAAACTATAATTTAATATATTATATTATAATGTACATAATTGAGTATATTAATAATAATACTGATTTAATCGACATTATATAAACTAACACTATAGTTCCTGAAACTATCCGGAACCCAGGATACCACAGCACTCGACTTGGGTTGAGATATACGCATACCCGTAGGTACCATATATTTAAGGTTATTGGCATCCCCTCCAAGTGGGAATTGAAGCTGAAGACACACTCTGGTAAAAAAAGGAAGTATATGTATGATTTCAATGATTATCTTTGAGTCGTCCTGCAACCAAACTAGAAAAAACCTAGCTAGAATAACCACATGCCAGTCGCACAAATTACAACAAATCACCCTCCTATTGGTCGAGAGTAATAAGATTGAATGACACGCCAATACCTTAAATACAAACAGAATCGTGAGTCGCGATATTGAGTCAAATGTGCAAGAATAGTGATTTTTGTTATCAATTTGGCTTCTCTCATCAGGTGTTTTAAAGAGATTGGAAACGCACCACTGTAACACAGGTTACCCATAGTACAAATCTCATGTATCATCTAACTGGGTGTGTGGAGCGACCATTACCAGTAATCTGTAATAGTAATATGAGTAGTGTCATCATTAATTATCTTATCTGCATTGTTATCACAGCTGG
>NW_020871923.1:700099-719390 GCF_003789085.1 Penaeus vannamei
TGTAATCAGAATAATAATTTTAGTTGCAGTTCATACGTTCATCAGACCTGTTCTTCCCATGGATGTCTCAGGTAATTTTCCTGCTTTGATACGCCTCTGTACTATCCACTATCCACATTTCCCACATCTTTCCAGCCTCCTTCCGTGGCCACGAGAGTAGGACTTTCCCCTTCCGTCAGCGTGCCGGTGCCGGAGCGAAAGGACGTGGCGCTGCAGGATCTGGGCACAGCCACCTCGATTCCTATGGGGTCGGCCTTCTCCTTCTTCCTCGCGTCTCACCGTCGAGCCGCCAGGGATCTGTGTAACGTCTTTATGAGTAAGTTGATCCAAAGGAGTCAGTTTGCGTGATGGGCCTCGATGTGGGTTTACCTTTAGGGTTAAGTTTACCCAGTGAAGTCAGGCAGTTTGGCGATGTTGAAGATGTCTTTGAGAGTAATTATGTAGCCTAATCAAAGAGGTGATTGAGATGCCGCCTTGTCTCTGTGAGTTGTCTGGCTACCTAAATTTCGTGGATTTTGGGGCTTAGATATCCAGGAAAGTTATGGCAACGTGTGATTGTGATGTTTTTTTTTTTTCATGTATATATATGTAGGAGTTCTCTGGCATACAAACACAAGTTACTAATTCCTCTATTCTTTTTTCTTTTCCTCCTCTCCGCCTTCATGATTCACCTCCTTCTCTCTCTCTCTCTCTTTTCTTTTTTTGATCTGCAGAGACGAACGGGGCCGAAGACCTCATGCAAGTGGCAGCGCGCGTGCATGGCAAAGTGAACGAGACCTTGTTCATCTACGCCATTTCTTTCGTCATCCTCAGAAAGAAGGTCAGTTCTAACTTTGTTTTTTCTTTTTTTCTCTAATTTTCTTCTTTGTTTTTTCTTTTTTCTTCTAATTTTCTTCTTTTCTGCTGTCGTTTTTTTCTGATTATTATTGTTTTCTTCTTTCTTTTCTTGTTCCTCTTCAGCCCTGTTATATGAATGTTAATAAGATGCTTTCTGTCTGTTAATGCTTTATCCTATTTAGACTACACTTATTTGTCATCTAAGAGAAAGAGAAAAAAATAGGCTTGTATTCTATTATCTTTTTCCTTTTCCATCTTTTAATTTCCATTCTAGATCTCTCTATCTTTTATTTCACCATCATTTATTTTCTTTCTTTCTCTTGGAGTTATCATGTTCTTGTTATAATGATTTTTCATCCTTTTCGTCCAGGTTGCTTCCTTCACTATCCTAAGAGATGAGTCAGATTTCCAAGCAATCTTCTTTCTCTTTCTCGTTTTCTTATTTATTCCATCCATCAACTTTTTTCACTTGTCATTCTAAGTAATATGTTAAAAAAAAAAAAAAAAAAAAAAACACGGAAGATCTTTTACAAACACGGTACAACGATTCACAAGCACTGTATCAGTCAATATGATCTTGTTAAGTGATTAACTAGTCTTTAAAGACTCTAATACGCTCCTTACTGCGTTATTATATAATTGTTGTTATATATTTATTGTTATATATTGCATAGTTATATATATTGTATATATTATATTATATATTATATATGTATTATCATATATATATTTTTTATATATGTCATATATATCATAATTATATATCATATAGTGTTTTCATATAGCTATATGACATCCTGATACCTCATCAACTTGAGCAAGACACTACCTGAGTAATGCAATTGTACAACGATGCCCTTTCGACCGCCTTCTTCAGGAACTCCATTCCGTCCGTCTGCCGACCATGGTGGAGGTGTTCCCGTCCCGCTTCGTGCCCCAGGAGGCGCTGTCGAGGGCGCAGCTGCAGGTAAACAGGATGGATCCTAACCAGGTATGTACAGGGTGTTTATTACTACTTTTAGCATTACGATTGTTACTGGCATTGTTGTTACTCCTGTTGTTGTTACTGTTATTGTTGTTACTCCTGTTGTTGTTGTTACTGTTATTGTTGTTACTCCTGTATTGTTGTTACTCCTGTTGTTGTTACTGTTATTGTTGTTACTGTTATTGTTGTTACTCCTGTTTGTTGTTATTGTACTGTTGTTACTGTTATTGTTGTTACTCCTGTTGTTGTTACTGTTGTTGTTACTCCTGTTGTTGTCTACTCTCCTGTTGTTGTTACTGGTTGTTACTCCTGTTGTGTTGTTGTTACTCCTGTTGTTGTTACTGTTATTGTTGTTACTCCTGTGTTACTGTTATTGTTGTTGTTACTTGTTGTTGTTACTGTTACTGTGTTGTTACTCCTGTTGTTGTTACTGTTATTGTTGTTATTGTTGTTGTTGTGTTGTTGTTACTCTTGTTGTTTGTGTTACTCTACTGTTCTACTGTTATTGTTGTTACTCCACTTTACTGTTATTGTTACTTGTTCTCCTGTTTTGTTACTGTTATTGTTGTTACTACTGTTATACCTAATTGTTGTTACTCCCTACTCTCTCCTGTTGTTGTTACTGCTACTTGTTGTTACTCCTGTTAAAACTGTTATTGTTGTTACTCCTGTTGTTGTTACTGTTACTACTACTCTGTTCTGTGTTGTTACTGCCTAACTGTTGACTATTCTACGTTGTTGTTACTGTTAACTAATAACTGTTAAACTATAACTGCTATTAGATAATAATAATGATGATATGTGATGAAAAGGGTAGCAAATAAAATTAGTATAAATTATATGGATAACAATGTAACAATATCAATAGTGATAAATTGATAATACTAATAAGAATAACGAAAATAGTAATCATAGCGGTATTAGATATTATAATGGAGTAAATGAACATTCATCAAAGTAATAGTAATGGATGTGATGGCAATGATGGCAATAAAGATAATAATAATAATAAGGGTAATAATGATAAGAATAATAATGATGGTAATGATAATAATAATGATGATGGTAATGACGATAATAATGATGAGGAGGAGGATGAAAATAATAACAAAAAGTAAATATTATCGCTATCATGTCAATGATAATTTTATGATATTAAAATGTTTGTGTAAATGATAATAAGAGAAAGGATAAAGATAATATTAATGATAATGATATAATAATCATAATGATGATCATAGAACATAAATATAGTTCTGCTGGTATTTGACCCATTCGACCCCCCCCCCCCCCGTATATTGCACTTGCTTGTTACGCCTGCAATTATATTCCATGTAACTGGAGCTGAAGCCATTTCATTTCACCGTAATTTGGGGATGTTATGCCTGAAAAAAAAATATTCTGTGTGACTGCGGAGTTGAATTAGCTTCATTTTGGATGTAAAATGGGGTTATGATTGACAACGTAGATATTAAAGAACCACATACACACACACACTCACACACGCACACAAACATACACACTCACACTCACACACACACACACACACACACACACTCACACAAACATACACATACACATACACACACAAACACACACAAACACGCACAAACACACACATACACACACAGACACACACAAACACACACATATACACATAAAGACCTTTTGTTATGCATCTAACTCTGCTCTTATCACAATTCTTGTTATTATCATTATCACAATTGCTGTCATTATGGTAGTTCTCTGAGGCAATTACACTTTACTGAAATTATCAATCCACATAAATTACTTAAAAAAGAAGGTAGGAAAGGGAAAGAAAAAAGAAGGAAAAGAAAAAGGGAACAGAGAATAAATAAAGGATGGAGAGGGATTAAGGAAGCGGAAGAAGAAATGGAACAGATAAAAAAGGACGGATAACGAGAACGGAAGGGGAGGAGGAGGGGATAAAAGAAAATAAGTGAGCTTGAAGAAAGGAGAGATGAGGAAGGGGAAACGAAAGAGACTCTGAGAGGAAGAGGGGGAAGGGGGATCGAAGAGAAAAGTGGAATGGGGGGAGAGGGACATAAGGGGGTAAAGGAGGTGGGGGAGGTTGAAGGAGATAAGCAATATCTACGGGACCCGCTAATTATAATTATCATGCCAATTACAATAATAATAATGATAGTTTTAGTTGTAATAATAATTGTTATTATTATTTTTTATCATAACTCTGTTATTATTACTATCATTATTTTTATTATTATTATCATTATTATTATCTTAATCATTATCATTAATATCATCATCATAATATCATTATCATGATAATGACAATGATAATGACAGTGATGGCGATGATAATAACAATACCAATGATAATAATGCTAACACCAATAACAAAATAACTTTCCCAGAGCGAAGCCGTGATCATAGAACACGGTCCGGAGTTTTCTGGCTCCCCCGTCAAGCCAGAACACCGGGTCTCGTACTGGCGGGAGGACTACGGCATCAACGTCCACCACTGGCACTGGCACCTGATCTACCCGCCTGGCATGGGCGTCGACCGGGACAGGAAGGGGGAGCTGTTTTACTACATGCACCAGCAAATTATCGCCAGGTGAGGGATTTGGGTTAAAAAATGGTCGTGTTATTGATATTTTGGGGATTTGGGTTAAAAAGCGGTCGTGTTATTGATTTTTTTTTTGTCTTTATTTTTTGTGTGTATGTGTGTGTTTGTTGATTTTTTTTTTTGTGTATGTATGTGTTTGTATGATTGTGTGTGTATGTATTTGTGTGTGTATGTTTGTGTGTTTGAGTTTTTATGTGGTCTGCATTGTTGTTTGTTTATTATTTGATTTTAGCGCGATTTGTTATATTCTTGTTTGCTTTTTGTAGTTTTACCTTTTCTCTCTCTCTTTATCTATATCTATCCCCATCTCTTCTTTCCCTCTCTCTCCATTCATTCATCCTCTCTCTATATAAATATGGAAAGAATGAACAAATTTTGGTATTCGTGAATGCGAATATTTTGTTTCCACTTTAGCTAATGCGAATACGAATCTCCATTACTCCAATCCAATCCATATTCTATGATGATAATGATGATGATGATGATGATGATGATGATGATGATGATGATGATGATGATGATGATGATGATGATGATGATGATGATGATGATGATGATGATGATGATGATGATGATGATGATGATGATGATGATGATGATGATGATGATGATGATGATGATGATGTGATGATGATGATGGTGTTGGTGGTGTTCTTTTCGCTTTGTGTTCAGCCATGAAATTTCGTAGACTAGAACAGCTCATAACCTGTATTTCTGACCTCCAATTAGCCACAAGATTTCGCAACTTGCAACACCCACGCGTGTGTTCAACCAATGACACTTCCCCTCCTCTTTATACCACCGTATCACACTACCTACAAAATTCCCTCTGACAGTGACCATTCCCCATTATCTAACATTCCTTCAAATCCACTTATTAATTTGCTTATTCGACGCTCACTGACAGATACGACATGGAGCGTCTCAGCCTGGGCCTTCCGAGGGTTCAGAAGCTCGACAACTGGCGCGTGCCCATCGAGGACGGCTACTTCCCCAAACTGACTGTCAACAACTCCGGCAGGGCTTGGGGGTCGCGCCAGGACAACACGCTGCCAAAGGTACAGAAAATACGGTTCCCTTGGATAACATTCACAAAGATACAGAGTGTGGGGTGCCAACTATAACACACAGACAAATATATTAAGTATTAAGCTCTCTTGGATAAATCACTTTCATAGGTACAAAGTATGGGGTTCCCTTGCATAACATTCACAAAGGTACAGAGTATGGGGTACCCAGGTTAACGCACAGACGAAGATAAAGAGTATAGAACCCTCCTGTCAAAGGTACAGAGTAGAGAGTCCCCAGTATAACACACAGACAAATATATTAAGTATTAAGCTCTCTTGGATAACTCACTTTCATAGGTACAGAGTATGGGGTTCCTTTGTATAACATTTTCACAAAAAAGTAAGGGATCCCAGGATAACGCACAGACGAAGATATAGAGCATAGGATCCTCTTGGGTAACACAGAAACAAAGATATTAAATATAAAGCTCTCTTGGATAACACACTTTCAGGGTACAGACTATAGGGTTCTCTTGGATCGCTCCCAGAAGTAAAGAATATGATGTCCTCCCCAACTTAACATGCTACTAAGGATAAAACATACGGGGCAACTTGTACTACATACTGCTAAATGTAGAGAATGCGGGGATCGTTTGAGAACATGATGCTTAAGGTAGATAATGTGGGGCCCTTAGAATAACGTGCTGCCACTGATAAGTAATAATAACGTCAATACTAATAATAAACACAACAACGATAATGTTATCAACAGTAATAATGTTCATAAAATTATAATGTAAAAATATAATGATAAGAGTAACAAATATAATAATAACACCACCAACAGTAATGAGTATAATAACAATACGCACTAGTCTCACTCTTAATCCCCCCCCCCCCCACCTTCTCGGCAGGACTTCCGACGCACCGAAATCGGAGATCCTGTCGACATCACTGACCTGGAAATCTGGCGAGCTCGACTCCTGGGTGCCATACATCAAGGCTACATGGTCGATGTGAGTTTTATCGCCTCTCTCTCTCGCTCTCTCTCTCTCTCTCTCTCTCTCTCTCTCTCTCTCTCTTCTCTCTCTCTCTCTCTCTCTCTCTCTCTCTCTCTCTCTCTCTCTCACTCACTCTCTCTCCTCTCTCATCTCCCTCCTCTCTCTCTCGCCTCTCTCATCTCATCCTCTCTCTCTCTCTCATCTCCCTCTCTCTCTCTCATCCCTCTCTCTCTCTCTCTCATCTTTCTCCCTCTCTATCTCATCTTCTTCTCTCTCTTTCTCTCTCTCTCTCTTCTCTCTCTCTCTCTTCTCTCTCTCCTCTCTCTCTCATCTCCCTCTCTCTCTCTCTCATCTCCCTCCTCTCTCTCTCTCATCTCCCTCTCTTCTCTCTCTCCCTCTCTCTCTCTCATCTCTCTCTTCATCTCCTTCTCTCTCTCATCCCTCTCTCTCTCTCTCTCTCCTCTCTCTCTCTTCTCCCTCTCTCTCTCTCTCTCCTCTCTCTCTCTCTCTCTCTCTCTCTCTCTCTCTCTCTCTCTCTCTCTCTCTCTCTCTCTCTCCTCTCTCTCTCTCATCTCCCTCTCTCTCTCTCATCTCTCTCTCTCTCTCTCTCATCTCCCTCTCTCTCTCATCTCTCTTCCTCTCTCTCTCATCTCTCTCTCTCATCTCCTCTCTCTCTCTCATCTCTCTCCTCTCTCTCTCTCTCTCTCTCTCTTCTCTCTCTCTCCCCCCTCTCTCTCTCTTGACTAACAATAATGGCCTTAGATTATAAGAATTGCATGATCCATAACGAAAAGATGATACAAAAAAATAAGTAAATGTAAATAAAGAGATAAATAAAGAGAGACAGATCAATGAAACGATATTGAATTAACAGATAGATAATAAATAAAAACTATACCACTACAGCGCAACGGTGACAAAGTTCCTCTTCGAGATGACGTCACATCCGGCAAGCGAGGGATCGACATCTTGGCCGACGCTCTCGAGGCCGACGCCGACCACAGCGTCAACTTCCCTTACTACGGCGACCTGCACAACATAGGCCACGACATCCTGGCCTTCTCGCACGATCCTGACAACGCTCACAAGGTACTCATGAGAGGGGGGGGGGAGAGGGAGACGAGAAGGAGAGGGAGGGGAAGAGAAGGAGAGGGGAGGGAAGAGAAGGAGAGGCTGAGAGGGAGGAAGAGGAGAGAGGGAGAGGGGGAGGGGAGGGAGGGAGAGGGAAGAGGGAGAGACAGTGGGAGCTGGGAGGAGATGGAACGAGAGAAGGGAAAGAAAAGGAAAGAGAAGACCAGAGAGAGAGAAGGGAAGGGAGAGGGAGAGAACGAAGAAGAGGTAGAAGGAGTGGCAGTGGGAGCAGGGTGGAGAGGGAGAGGAGGGAGAATGGGAGTGGGAAATGAGAAGGGAGGGAAAGAGAGTGGGAGAGGGAAAAGGGTTGAGTAAGAGAAGACGAGGAAAAGACAGAGGGGGGGGGGGGGGGGGGGAGGCAGAGACAGAATGAAAGGAAGAGGAGAGGGGAGCGGAATAAAGGGAGAGAGAGACAGGAGAGACAGGGAAGAACTCGAAAGAGATGACGTAAACAAGCGTCCTGAAAGATACTGATTTCTCTCACTTTATCACAGGAGGAAATGGGCGTCGTTGGGGACTTGGGGACGTCCCTCAGAGACCCTGTGTTCTTCCGCCTGCACAAGCTCGTGGATGACTTGTTCCAGGAGTACAAGTTGACCCAGCCACCGTACAAGGAAGAGGAAGTAAGTCCTGTTTAATCTCTTCGGTCAAAAGCTAGTTTCTTCTTTTAAATCCTTAAGTATTATTGCCAATTGCTAGTTGTGGCTGTCAAATGTTAGTTACTTCTTTTAAATAATTGTTAAGTATTATTGCCGATTGCTAGTTATCAAATGTTAATTACTTTTTTCTTTTTTGTTTTTTATTATTATAGCCAATTGTTAGTTATCACTGTCAAATTCTAATTACGTTTTTAAAATTCTTGTTTAGTATTATTGCCAATGGATACTTATGCTTATCAGATACTTCTTATTACTATCTCGTGCTTATGGGCATTGTTAGCCAATGCTAGTTACTCATATTCCTATATGCTTATTATTTGTAGTATCAAATTACGGTTTTCTTGACACCAAACATCACCACCCATCACCCTTTAAAACCTTCTCCCGACTGGAATACAAACACCTACCCAAGTTAGAAAACGTTCTTTCCCCTTCATTCCTGAAATACGCCTTCAGATCCCCTCTCCCCTTCCCCTCAACAGCTGTTCCTTCCCGGCGTGAGGATCGAAAGGGCTGGCGTGGTGAGGGACGACGAGGCTGACGTCCTCCTCACAGGCTGGAACACAAGGGAATTCGAAGCCAGCCGCGGCATCGACTTCAACGGTAGACCCGTGATTCTTCGCCTCACGCATCTCGACCACAAGCCCTTCGACTACCATATACAGGTCGGTGGTTGCTTATTTCTTTTTATTAGTATTCTCCTTCTCCTTCTTCCTGTTCTTCTTTTTCTCATGTTCTTCTTTTTCTCCTTCTCCTTCTTCCTGTTCTTCTTTTCTCCTTCTCTTCTTCCTGTTCTTCTTTTTCTCCTTCTCCTTCTTCTGTCTGTTCTTCTTTTCTCCTTCTTCTCTTCCTGTTCTTCTTTTTCTCCTTCTCCTTCTTCCTGTTCTGTTCTTCTGTGTTTCTTTTTCTCTTCTCAGTTGTTATTCTCTTACTTTTATTATCATTATTATTGTTATTATTATCCATCTCGTTTTCCTTCTTCCTTTTTTTTCTTTTGCTTCTTTTTTCTTCTGCTTTTCTTCTCCTCCTCTGTCTTCTTGCTCTTCTTATTTTCATTTTATTCTTTTCTTTTGACTTCTTTCCCTTCCTGTCCTTCTTTCTCCTCTTTTTTATTCTTCTGCTTCCTCTCTCTTTTTTTTCCTTTCATTTTTTCGTTTTCTTCTGCTTCTTCCGTTTCTTTTTCTCTTCCTCCATCTTATTTTTCTTTCTTTCCTTGTTTTCTTTTCATTTCCTTCGTGTCTTTTTCTTCTTCATTTTCCCTTTTCTATGAGCATGACTTATTGCGTATGTGACGTTTGAGTCAAATTACTGACCACAAAGTACTTCTTCTCTTTTCCTTTCTAAATTGTCTATTTCATCTTGCGCGTCTTGAGTTGGCTTCAGAACGGTAGTAATTACAAAAAGAACGATTGTACTAACGGATACTAACCGAAGATACAGTTAAGTTAATAGAGATATTGATATTATCTACAAGCATCGCCATCACAGTGATACCTGATTGATCGGAGAATCGAAAACATGTCGAAACGTAAATCCTCGTCGCCCTCCAGATCAACAACGACCTGCGAGAGCCGAAGGAGGTGACTGTGAGGATATACTTGGCTCCGAAGTTCAATGGTCGAGAACAAGAGATGAACTTCATGGAGCAGCGGATCCTCTGGTGTGAATTGGACAAGTTCACTGTTCACCGTGAGTTTTTGACATTCGCCTGTTCCTTTTATTTTTATTTTATCATTCCTGTTCATCTTTTTGTCTTAGTGTCAATCCCTATCTTTTATTCCCAAATTTTCTTTCTTTCTCTTCGTTCTTTCTTTTCTTTTTTTCTTTTTTTTCTGAGGTCATTTCATAGACACATGAAAACCAAATGCGATTTAATTTACTCATCATCGATATCATCATTATCTTGGCGATGCAATCAGAGTCGAAAAAGAAAAGAAAAGGAGAAGGAAAAACTAGTGAATCTACAATCACTAATCTCCTTTTACTCGGTACCGGCAGTTAAACCCGGCAAGAACCACGTCGTCAGGTCGTCCAAGGAGTCCTCCATCACCAACCTCGAGGAACTGACCTTCAAGGACCTGGAGAACTCTGGGCCCGGGAACTCAAGTAGGTTCTAGGGGAGCGAGGGGAAAGGGGAGAAGAGAAGGAGGGAGGGAGGGATGAGGTAGAAAGAGAGAGAGAGGGGGGGGGGAAGAGAGAAAGAGAGAGAGGGGGGGGGAGAGGAGAGAGAGAGGAGAGAGAGAGAGAGAGAAGAGGGTGGGAGGGAGAGAAAGAAAGAGGAGAGGAGGGAGAGAAGAGAGACCGACTGACATAAACAGACAGAAATACAGACAATATCGTAAGCCGTCCTCAGCGTTCTCCTTCCACAGGTGAACAGTCAGCATTTAACTTCTGCGGGTGCGGATGGCCCCAGCACATGCTCCTCCCCCGCGGCCGCCCGGAGGGAATGGCCTTCCAGCTCTTCTTCATGCTCACCGACTACGCCAAAGACAAAGTACGTATCCGCATTTGAAATGTGGTCATACGCATTTAAAATCCTTCATTCTCATGCACAGATACCCTTCAGGTGTAGCGAACACACACAATACATATCCCTAAATGCGTATTGAAGTTCATATAATAATTATTCTTTAATTTTTGACTCAGGTGTCGAACCCAGGGGGCGTGAGGCGGTGTGCCAATGGCGTGTCCTTCTGCGGGATGCAGGACGCCAAGTACCCCGACGCCCGACCGATGGGCTTCCCGTTCGACCGCCGCCCCGCGCCCACCCTCCAAGGGCTCCCCGTCAACACCACCGCCGACTACGCCCGCCTTGGCAACGCTTTCATGCATGACGTCACCATCAAGTTCCTGGGCGACAAACTGAACTGATGCGCGCATCACGTGACGCTGTGGTTCATAGCTGTCGAATTGTTTGTTTACCTGCTTTGTCCTTTTCAATCCCTGTTTCTCTCTCTCTCTCTCTCTCTCTCTCTCTCTCTCTCTCTCTCTCTCTCTCTCTCTCTCTCTCTCTCTCTCTCTCTCTCTCTCTCACACACACACACACAAACACACATACACACACACACACACACACACACACACACACACAACCCAGCTGTTTTAATTCCCGGACCGAGAAGATAGTAGGAAAAGATTTCAGCCAGTGCATGCGACCTCACTGTAGTGCATAACCCAGAACAATGGAATATCTCGCAGGGAATGATACCACATTGGTAACATAGGCCTACATTGAAAGATTTAACACAGGATCATGGGTCTAAATCTGGCAGATTTAACAGAACATAGGATTGCACTGGGCAATTTTAACATATAAGCAAAGGACTATATTGGAAAGATTTATCATAGGTCTACACAACAGATTAAACACAGGAGCATAGGACTATATTGGACTCATTTAACACAGGAACATAGCACTACACTGGGCAGATTTAACTCCGGAACAAAAGAATACTTTGGACGGATTAAACATAGGTCTATATTGGACAGATTTAACACGAGAGCATGGGACAAATATTAGACAGGTTTAACACAAGAACATGGAACTTTATTTTGGATGATGAGCTTCTCGAGTCTGTAAAATTTGAGCCCCGCAGCAGGAGGGAGATGAGAGTCCAGGAAAATGATACACAGTATTACGACTCTTGCATGAAAACCTTTTTTACTTCAGTCTTCCCACGTGCATCTTCCCGGAATCATTTCCTTAGATGGAAACAATAGAACAGCTTGTTTATATTCATTATGTACCTTGTCTTACTACTTTCTGTGGTTTATGAAGTTTAACTATATAACGGTGGTTATGCATATATTCATCATACACTATACCAATGCGGCAATGGGAATGTGTGCAGAGGAACAGGTTTGATCTGTGAACATTTTTCCCTTTTTTTTGGTCTCGAATATTTATGTTAAATATATCTGTTCTGTACTGTTTTTGTTTGCCTATCCCGGAGCAAAAGGTCTATATATTTATCAGTAAATATATATTCAAATATAGATATAAGTATGCGTGTGTATATATAGAGATAGGAGGTAGAAGAAATACATATAGACACACAATGTGAATACATGTGTGTGTTCAGCCTGTAACATTCCTCTGCAGGGTTTAGGTCTCTTCTAATCTTTTCCAATATTTTTTATATAAATTTCTTTGAATATATATGTATATATATATATACATGTGTCTGTGGGTGTACATAAGTATATATATATATATATATATATATATATATATATATATATGTGTGTGTGTGTGTGTGTGTGTGTGTGTGTGTGTGTGTGTGTGTGTGTATACATATATATGTATATATATACACATATATACATATATATGTATATATACATATATATATATACAATATATATGTCTGTGTATTGTGTGTTTATATATGCGTGGAAGTGTGTGTGTCTGTGCGTGTGTGTGACTTAAAAGTTCTGCAATAGTCACATACCAAATCTAATGCTCGAAAACTGCAGTCAGAATCTATCGACCTGATTCCCTTCCCTTTATTCCTCTTAACGAAACAACAAATGAAACGCAAATTATCTGCGTGACTAGAAGCTGAAGTATTTCAATCTATTTGATCAAGGTCAGCGATACGCGAGTCAATGTGTCAGGTTGTCTTATCTTTATTTATTCATTTACTCATTTGTAGCCAAAAATCTGACTCGATTGACAACACTCCAATACAATGCACTTCAATTTAAAAGAAAATAGCAACAGAACAAGTTATGCGATACGTCAGTACTTCTCAAGTTAATCCAGTAAGTTGCACATACCAAGACTAATATTTATGAATTTGTTTAGCAAGGTTTCTCAGCTTGAAAATGGATACAAATCATATTTCTATAATAAGAACAATTGGTATGAACACACATTGAAAAAGATTGATCAATTTCCATGTTGGTAAATATGCTAGAGTGCATCTGTGCTACAGTGGAATTGCAAAGAAATAACAAAAATTACATGTAAGCATTATCTGTCTCTCCAAATTTCCCTCGAGAAATGGAGAGAGAGAGAAAGAAAACTGATACAAGAAAAAACACAAACAACAATAACACAAAACGCAAACAAAAAAGACAAAACAGCTAGAAGGAAAAAGCGTCTTCCGCGGCGATTCGTCTTCGCTCTAAAGGCAGCCGCTGTAGTCGGACTCGGGGTGTTCTCCAGGTCGTTCGGGTGGGTCGATGTGAGGCAGCGGACGCGGGCCTGCTTCACCCACGGAGACAAGCGCAGCCAGGCCAGGCGGCAGTCGCAGTCGAATGGCTCTGGGGAAGGAAAACGAAAACGAGAATTAGAGCAGAAAAAACGAGCTATTGGCTATTCGACAAGAGGGTTATAGCTCAACATTAGGACAAAAGGTATTGCCTAGGCTAGTATCAGTTTCAAAACCTGCTTATGAATTCATTAGGTTAGAGAATTAGAACAGAAAGAACGAGCTATTGGCTATTTAACTAAAGGATTATAATTCATCATCAGACCAAGTTCAATGTAAAGTTAAGATTCACTATCCCTTTTATGTACTAATTTCAAAGCCTATTTATAAATTCATTAGATTAGCTCCTTAAATGGACTGGAAGGCGGGACTGACTAGAAAACATTCAAAATAGAGATAATTGTGTGTGTTGGTTTATCCGTGTTGTGTTATTATGTCCCTCAGGTTTTACCAGGTATATCCAAGATGCCTCCGCCGGTGAGCACGCCGATGTACACTTCCTTGGCGATCGTCTCGGATTCGATGACTCTGAGGCGAGATCCCTTTGGGAAACCTAGAAGACAGAGGCAAGAACTGTCATCAAAGCTAATAATCGAAATAGATGCATCGATTAGAAACAATGGAAAAATGAAAAAGAAATAAATAAATCATATATATATCAGCCACCGTAAAGAAAAATAACTCGACATACAAACTTACCTTGGTACGCGCCCGGCTGAGCCTGTCCCTTCCACCCGTGGGCGTCGTTGAAGAGCAGCACCTCCTTCAGCGTGGGCGAGTCGAAGCTGAAGCTCTGAGCCCGGACGGTCTCCTGTGGCATGCTGGTGATCCTCACCGTCTGCACATTCTTCAGGTCGTAGAAGGCAAGCGGCATGACCGAAGCACTCTCGATATGAATTTCCTGCAACGTAAGTTCGATCCACTAAGCAAAATTTGGACGTGTTATAAAGTAGCGTGTGTGTGAGAATCCTGATTCTTAGTGTAGCTTTACGTGGCATTCCCATGTTTGGTTTCAAAAAGAAGATGAATGTAAACAGAAAACAGGAAGAATTCATTAAATAAGCTTCAACGATAAAAAAAAAAAAAAAAAAAAAAAAAAGTGAATCACAATTTAATCACAAAACGGTCAAAATCAGGAACAAAGATGAAACACCTTCCCGCAACTTACCTGAAGACTCCTCATGCCGCTGAGGCAGAGCGACTCACTGTCAGGGTCTTCGGCTGAAGGACCGTCATCTTGGTCACGTGCGGTGCAGTGAGCGCCGGCATCTCCGTCAGAGCGGTGACGACGAAGAAGATTTCCTTCAGAGTGGCACTCGAGGCTCCCGTGATGTCTTCCACGCGACTCAGCTTCGGGCACGATGTTATCCGGACCTCAGAGAAGCGGAGGTCGGCCAGCAGCCCAGCCGGGAGATGATCGATGTAAAAATTTCTGTCGATTCGGAATGTTTTCAAGTCCCAGACACCGGTGATGACGCTGTATTTCTTCAGGAAGTGCTGAATTTGCTCGACACGCATGTCCCCGAACAGACAATGCCGTCACTTGTATAACAGCGTGGTGTCTGTGCAGCAACATTCTGGGCGCTGAGCACGCTCAACGCGGCTGCGGCGGCGAGAGAAAGCAGGAGTTTCGCTTGCATGTTGCTCGATCCGCGGCGCGCCGAGGAGTGACACGGGCTGCGAGGACGGCGTTGGAAGTTAACTTTGACGCCCGTCAACCGGATCGTCTGGGTTTCCGAGAAGAGTTTATACGTATATATACCCGGGCAAATGATGAAATTCAGAGGCTTTCCGCCTCTGATTACAAGTTCATTTCGTTACAAAGAATCCAATGCACAACAGTAAAATTCATATTGCTTTATTTCATATTCCAGGAAATAGTGAAATGACAATATAAATAAATTGGTTGATATATAAAGACACTCAGATATCAACCACTTTATTTACTTAATATGTAATCAGTCTTTCCTACGGCATAGGCCTACATTTTTCTTCTTTTTTTAAACACAAACTTTAATTTAAATGGATACACACGCCATTGTATTCAATCATCAGTCATTTTTATAACTGTCCACGCATTAAGTGGCATTACGTTAATCAAGAATCCTACACCGATTAGGTTTGACTACGTCAGTGATATTGTAACAATGCTTTACATAATGGATTGACCTTTGAAACCCAATGAATTCTTTCCCATCTTGCAAGGGGAATCCCACACTTTTTTAAACTATATTATTATTCTAGTTAACGTATAATAATAGACCATTGCATTCCATTTACTGGTGATACCTTATGCAACGTACCTAAAACTAAACCAACATACACACGCAGTGTCTACACACATTGTGTGTGTGTGTTTATAAACACAGTCTCTCGCATCTATCTTTCGTACAAACGAATACACATTCACATACACACGCACACAAACCCAGTTATTCATACATGGATGTTTACATGTGTGTTTGTGTGTGCAAAAAAAAATTGTATTTATGTTCACATACATTTAGGCATGGTGAGCGGCACGTGAGTGATTTTTTTTTTTTTTATCCAAAATCAGACTCGATCTGCTCGCTCTTTTGACCATGTCATTGGACAAGACCTAGGTAATGAGATACCATATTTCATTATGGTAATGTGAGTAGATTAGTCTTTTTTTTATTGAAAATTTATTATCTTGGAAAAATTTGACAACACACCAGTACAATGCAATATAATTTGTTAAAAGAAAATAACAGCGCAACGTTATACGATACACCAATACTTCTCAAGTTAACCTAGATATCAACACTAACGCTTGAATTTGCTGAACAAAGTTTTTCAGTTTGAATATGGATCCAAATCATATTTCTATAAGGGCAATTGATATGAACATAAATTGAAAAAGATTCATTAGCTTCCATGTTGGTAAATACGTTGGAGTACATGTGTGCTACAATGGAATTGCAAAGAAATAACAAAAATAACTTATGTAAGCATTATCTATCTCTCGAAATTTATCTCTCATGAATACGAGTAATGTGGAGAGAGAAAGACAAATAAAACCAAACAACAACAGCAACAAACGCAAACAAAAAAGACAAAACAGCTAGAAGGAAAAAGCGTCTTCCGCGGCGATTCGTCTTCGCTCTAAAGGCAGCCGCTGTAGTCGGACTCGGGGGTGTTCTCCAGGTCGTTCGGGTGGGTCGATGTGAGGCAGCGGACGCGGGCCTGCTTCACCCACGGAGACAAGCGCAGCCAGGCCAGGCGGCAGTCGCAGTCGAATGGCTCTGGGGGAAGGAAAACGAAAACGAGAATTAGAGCAGAAAAAACGAGCTATTGGCTATTCGACAAGAGAGTTATAGCTCAACATTAGGACAAAAGGTATTGCCTAGGGCTAGTATTAATTTCAAAACCTGCTTATGAATTCATTAGGTTAGAGAATTAGAACAGAAGAAGACTATTTAACTAAAGGATTATATTCATCATCAGACCAAGACTAACTTCAAATTCAGTGGAAAGTTAGGATTCACTCTCACTTTTATGTTCTAATTTCAAAATCTGTTTATGAATTCATTAAATTAGTTCCTTAAATGGACTGGAAGACGGGGACTGACTCGAGCTAGAAAACATTCAAAATAGAGATAATTGTGTGTAGGTTTATCCGTGATATGTTATTTATGTCCTTCAGGTTTACCAGGTATATCCAAGATGCCTCCGCCGGTGAGCACGCCGATGTACACTTCCTTGGCGATCGTCTCGGATTCGATGACTCTGAGGCGAGATCCCTTTGGGAAACCTAGAAGACAGAGGCAAGAACTGTCATCAAAGCTAATAATCGAAATAGATGCATCGATTAGAAATAATGGAAAAATGAAAAAAATAATAAATAAATATATATATATATATCATATATATCAGCCACCGTAAAGAAAATAACTCGACATAAAACTTACCTTGGTACGCGCCCGGCTGAGCCTGTCCCTTCCACCCGTGGGCGTCGTTGAAGAGCAGCACCTCCTTCAGCGTGGGCGAGTCGAAGCTGAAGCTCTGAGCCCGGACGGTCTCCTGCGGCATGCTGGTGATCCTCACCGTCTGCACATTCTTCAGGTCGTAGAAGGCAAGCGGCATGACCGAAGCACTCTCGATGTGAATTTCCTGCAACGTAAGTTCGATCCACTAAGCAAAATTTGGATTGTGAAATAGCGTTAGAATCCTAGTATTTCACGTGCCTGCATTTGATTTCGAAAAGACGGATGTAATTCTTTATGGCAATTCTCAGCCAATATAAAGAACCAAACTAAAATAAAGAGCCGAAACGAGAAAAAAAAATAATTAAAAAACATGTAACGGTCAAAATCAGGAAACAAAGATGAAACACTTCCGCACTTACCTGAAGACTCCTCATGCCGCTGAGGGCAGAGCGACTCACTGTCAGGGTCGTCGGCTGAATGATCGTCATCTTGGTCACGTGCGGTGCAGTGAGCGCCGGCATCTCCGTCAGAGCAGTGCCGACGAAGAGGATTTTTCAGAGTGGCACTCGAGGCTCCCGTGATGTCTTCCACGCGACTCAGCTTCGGGCACGATGTTATCCGGACCTCAGAGAAGCGGAGGTCGGCCAGCAGCCCAGCCGGGAGATTTTGGATGACAGAATTGCCATAGATATTGAATACTGTCGTCTGTATTCACTCAGGAACTGCTGGATCTGCGAGGTACTTTGGTCACCGCCACAGACAAAGATGGATTGTCGGTTACCCCAGCCTGCTGACTGGGCAGCAGCATTCTGGGCGTAGCGCACACTCAACGCGGCGACGAATGAGAGGAGGTATCTGGCACGTAGCAACATTCACGAATGAATAATTATAATACAGTTTTACAGAATTACCATTTCATTTAAAAAATACAATCTAACATGCAACAGTAAGATTTACATTGCTTAATTTTATATTCCCAAAAATAGTAAAATAAATTAAATGAATAAAAACGCTTACTCTGTTAGCAAGTACTTTATTTGCTTCTTAACTTCTGAACACATACTCTGTTTTCTCTATACATAAGCCTACATAAATCCTTCTCTCCAACACGGATACCTTAATCTACATGGATACACATACTATTGTATAGAATTATCAGTCATTTCTTATAGTTGTCCACGCATTGAGTGGCCTTACGTTGATTCTACACTGGTTAGGCTTTATTACGTCAAGCATATTGTAATATTTCTTTACACACTGGGATGACCTATGACGCCCAATAGATTCTTTCCCATTTTGTAAGGGGAATCCCACACATTTTTTTTTTTTTTTTTTTACATTATTACATTATTCTAGTTACTTTATAAAATAGACCAATGTATTCCATTTACTCTTGATATCTTATGCAACGTACATAAAACTAAACCATATAATAGTGTGTTTTGTGTGTTTATAAACATGCTCTCTCTTACTTACACACACGTAAACTCAATGGCCTGATGGTACGACATAAGCTTCGTGAGAAGACTGGACTGAAGTGAAAAGCAACTTGCTTCGCTACTCCTCTTGTCGTGCGCTAAAAATAGAACTCAAAGCTTCCGACATATTTCGACATATTTAGAAGCACTTCTAAAGTCATATTATTATTTTCCTTTTTAATGCCTACAAATTAACGTATCTTATCCATGCCGTATCTACTTGAACACTCCATTGGTCCTCGTCGGCCTAGGAATTGCAGATGCTTATGTGCGTGAAACATGACTTTAGATACAGATAACACCATCAGGCTACGTATAAAAACCAGACGGATGAGGCCGGTTTTCACAACTCTAGGAAAATATTCAAGCGACTTCATCTGTGTATATATATAGGTACATACACTCACAACACA
>NW_020871923.1:719490-726990 GCF_003789085.1 Penaeus vannamei
ATAGGGTAGCGATAACGCGAGTCTAATGGTGTCCAGGGTTTTTGTCTTATCTTTTATTTTTCATTTTACTTCCCATTTTTTTTTTTTTTTTTTTGGGGGGTTTTTTTTAAAAAGGGCCAAAAAAATTTTTTGGAACTCCGAAATTTGAAAAAAACAAAACTCCCATACAATGCAACTCATTTTAAAAAGAAATAGAACAGAACAAAGTGTGTATACGATTCGTCAGTAACTTTCTCAAGTTAATCCAGTAAGTTTTGCACACAGTCAGGACTACATTTTATGAATTTTGTTTAGCAAGGTTTCTCAGCTTGAAATGGATACAAATCATATTTCTATATAAGAACAATTGGTATGAAACACATTGAAAAAGATTGATCAATTTCCATGTTGGTAAATATGCTAGAGTGCATCCTGTGCTACAGTGGAATTGCAAAGAAATAACAAAATATTATGTAAGCTTTATCTGTCTCTCGAAATTTCCCTCGAGAAATGGAGAGAGAGAGAGAAAGAAAATTGATACAAGAAAAACAACAAACAACAATAACACAAAACGCAAACAAAAAACACAAAACAGCTAGAAGGAAAAAGCGTCTTCCGCGGCGATTTCGTCTTCGCTCTAAAGGCAGCCGCTGTAGTCGGACTCGGGGTGTTCTCCAGGTCGTTCGGGTGGGTCCGTGAGGCAGCGGACGCGGCCTGCTTCACCACGGAGACAAGCGCAGCCAGGCCAGGCGGCAGTCGCAGTCGAATGGCTCTGGGGGAAGGAAAACGAAAACGAGAATTAGAGCAGAAAAAACGAGCTATTGGCTATTCGACAAGAGGGTTATAGCTCAACATTAGGACAAAAGGTATTGCCTAGGGCTAGTATTAATTTCAAAACCTGCTTATGAATTCATTAGGTTAGAGAATTAGAACAGAAAGAACGAGCTATTGGCTATTTAACTAAAGGATTATAATTCATCATCAGACCAAGTTCAATAGAAAGTTAGGATTCACTATCCCTTTTATGTACTAATTTCAAAGCCTATTTATAAATTCATTAGATTAGTTCCTTAAATGGACTGGACTGACTCGAGCTAGAAAAACATTCAAAATAGAGATAATTGTGTGTGTTGGTTTATCCGTGTTGTGTTATTATGTCCCTCAGGTTTTACCAGGTATATCCAAGATGCCTCCGCCGCTGACCACGCCGATGTACACTTCCTTGGCGATCGTCTCGGATTCGATGACTCTGAGGCGAGATCCCTTTGGGAAACCTAGAAGACAGAGGCAAGAACTGTCATCAAAGCTAATAATCGAAATAGATGCATCGATTAGAAATAATGGAAAAATGAAAAAGAAATAAATAAATCATATATATATCAGCCCGTAAAGAAAAAATAACTCGACAAAAACTTACCTTGGTACGCGCCCGGCTGAGCCTGTCCCTTCCACCCGTGGGCGTCGTTGAAGAGCAGCACCTCCTTCAGCGCGGGCGAGTCGAAGCTGAAGCTCTGAGCCCGGACGGTCTCCTGCGGCATGCTGGTGATCCTCACCGTCTGCACATTCTTCAGGTCGTAGAAGGCAAGCGGCATGACCGAAGCACTCTCGATGTGAATTTCCTGCAACGTAAGTTCGATCCACTAAGCAAAATTTGGACGTGTTATAAAGTAGCGTGTGTGTGAGAATCCTGATTCACAGTTTAACTTTACGTCCCTATATTTGATTCAAAAAGATGGATATAATTTTCTTTCAGCCAATATAAAGAACCTAACAAAATCAAGAACCATAAAGAGAAAAGGGTGAGTTATAAAAAAAATATATGGTTCAGCAATCAAAAGATGAAACAAAGATGAAACAACCAGGTTACCTGAAGACTCCTCATGCCGCTGAGGGCAGAGCGACTCACTGTCAGGGTCGTCGGCTGAATGATCGTCATCTTGGTCACGTGCGGTGCAGTGAGCGCCGGCATCTCCGTCAGAGCAGTGCCGACGAAGAGGATTTCTTTCAGAGTGGCACTCGAGGCTCCCGTGATGTCTTCCACGCGACTCAGCTTCGGGCACGATGTTATCCGGACCTCAGAGAAGCGGAGGTCGGCCAGCAGCCCAGCCGGAGGTATTCGATGCTAGGATTGCTGTCGATTCGGAAAATGTTTTCAAGTCCAGACACCGGTGATGACGCTGTATTTCTTCAGGAAGTGCTGAATCTGCTCGACACTCATGTCCCCGAAACAGACAATGCCGTCATTTGTGTCACAGCCTGCTGACTGTGCAGCAGCATTCTGGGCGCTGAGCACGCTCAACGCGGCTGCGGCGGCGAGAGAAAGCAGGAGTTTCGCTTGCATGTTGCTGGATCCGCGGCGCGCCGAGGAGTGACACGGGCTGCGAGGACGGCGTTGGAAGTTAACTCTGACGCACGTCAACCGGATCGTCTGGATTTCCAGGAAGAGTTCAAGCGCATGTATACCCGGGCAAATGATGAAATTCAGATACTTTCCGTCAGAAAAGAGGTACCTGGCACGTAGCAACATTTACGAATAAATCAATATAATTGTAAAACATTGTTACAGATTTACCATTTCATTTCAAAAATACATAAAATCCTTATGACAGTGAGATTTTAGTGCTCTAATCCGTATCCCAGGAATAGAAAAATGACAGTATAAATTTTTCGTCAGATGAATAGAAACACACCGATATCAACCACTTTATTTATTTACTTCTCAATACATAATCTGTCCTTCCTACAACATAATCCTACATCTTATTTTTTCCTAACACTAAATCTTAATTTACATGATGCACACACTAATGTATGGGATCAGCCATTTCTAGTTGTCTACATATTGTGGCCTTATGCTAATCCTGAATCCTACACCGATAAGGCTTTATTACGTTAATGATATTGTAACATTTCTTTACATAATGGACCGACCTTTGAAACCCAATAAATTCTTTCCTATTTTGCAAGGGAAATCCCACACTGTTATAACAATCAAATCATTCTAGTTAACTTGTGATGATAGATCATTGCATTCCATGTACTGTTGACATCCTATGCAACGTACATAAAACTCAGCCAACATACATACACACACGCACTATATGTGTTTTTATAAACACTCAGATATCTTTCACACACACAGATGCATACACACGCAAACATACATGAACATATATATATATATATATATATATATATATATATATATGTGTGTGTGTGTGTGTGTGTGTGTGTGTGTGTGTGTGTGTGTGTGTGTGTGTTTATATATTTATTAACATATATATATATATATATATATATATATATATATATTATATATTATATATATATATATGTTATAGGGAATATGTGGAACTCGGGATTACACGTAAACCCTGAAACGATTAGATATTTCATGTAATCTGTGTGACCAATTTGTTTTCTTCATGTCATATTACCTCAAACTTTCCTGCAGATATATTTTACCATTCAGAAATCAATGCATTATTGATATACCATACAAACTGCTTTATATATCTTATTTTATATCATTATCATTTATTAATTTTTAAGATATCACGTAATAACTGTATTTGCCTGTGGTCACAGCGATTACGTAAAATCCTTGATTACTTCAGGTTTTATGTGTAATCCCTAATTAAGTGTATTCCAGGTAACATATATACATGTAAATATATATATATATATATATATATATATATATATATATATATATATATATATATATATATATATACATATATATGTGTGTGTGTGTGTGTGTGTGTGTGTGTGTGTGTGTGTGTGTGTGTGTATACATATGTATATATACAATATATACATTCATATATGTATGTATATATACAAATATATATATGTATGTATATATGTGAATTTGTATTTGTCTATATATATACATGTGTATATATAGATATATACATTTTTCTCGTCTCTGTTATCTTTTTCCTTATAGTTATCATTATGATCTTTATTATCCTTATTATCATTATCCTCATTAATGTTATCATCATTATCATCCTTATTTTCTTTTGTTTCTTCTTCCCTCCTCTCCTTCTTTCTCTCCCCTTCCTCTACCTTGTCCTTTTATTCTGCTTCTTCCTCTTTTTCTTCTTTTTCTATTTCTCTCATTTCGTTTCCTTATTCTTCCCTTTTTTCTCTCCTTTTTCTACTCCTCCTCCTCCATATTGTTCGTATTCTTTTGCTATTCCTCTTTTATTTATCTTCTGATTCTTCCTCCTTTACTTCTTTTCTTCCTTTTCTTTTCTTTTCGTTTTTGCTCTCTTCTTTCTTCCTCTTCTTTTGTTTCTTCTCTTCCTCCTCCTTCTTCTTTCTTTCTTTTTATATATATCTTCTTTTCGCTTCCATCTTTTACCTTTCTTCTTTCTCATTTTTTACTTTTCAAGCAACTAGAATTATTGCATTTGTTTCTTTTTTTTCTAAATCAAATCTATTTCCTCTGGGTTACTACTGGATTCAGTGCAGTAGTAATTACATACAGAACGGGTACTAAGCGAAGATACTGGTTTAAACTCATAGAAGGATTACTTACAACCACCACCATCACAATGACGACTGACTGATCGGTGAATCCAGAAGATTTCGAAACCGCCTCATCCTCCTCAGGTGAACTGGCAGCATTTAACTTCTGCGGGTGCGGAAGGCCCCAGCACATGGTCCTCCCCCGCGGCAGCCCGGAGGGAATGCTCTTCCAGCTCTTCTTCATGCTCAACGACTACGCCAAAGACAAAGTACGTGGTCCACATCTGAAATATAGTCATACGGCCGGTTTGTTCAAATTGTGCGAGGCCATCTAGATACATGCATATCTATCGGATATATAAAAACATTTATCTATCTATGCGGTAGATATACATGTCTAAACTGATAGATGTGCGTTTATTTTTGTGTATATGCGCATAATGAATGTTCGTTGGGTCGGCAGAGAGACATTTTAAGTCTTTCATCCTCATGCACTTATGCCATATATCCCTAAATGCATACTGAAGTGCATATGCTAATCCTTTTTCTATGCTGGTATCGAACTCAGGGGGCGTGAGGCGGTGTGCCAACGGCGTGTCCTTCTGCGGGATGCAGGACGCCAAGTACCCCGACGCCCGACCGATGGGCTTCCCGTTCGACCGCCGCCCCGCGCCCACCCTCCAAGGGCTCCCCGTCAACACCACCGCCGACTACGCCCGCCTTGGCAACGCTTTCATGCATGACGTCACCATCAAGTTCCTGGGCGAGAAACTGAACTGAAGTGCGCATCACGTGACGCTGTGGTTCATACCTGTCGAATTGTTTGTTTGCCTGCTGTGTCCTTTTCAATCCCTGTTTCTCTCTCTCTCTCTCTCTCTCTCTCTCTCTCTCTCTCTCACACACACACACACACACACACACACACACACACACAGCTGTTTTAATTCCCGGACCGAGAAGATAGTAGGAAAAGATTTCAGCCAGTGCATGCGACCTCACTGTAGTGCATAACCCAGAACAATGGAATATCTCGCAGGGAATGATACCACATTGGTAACATAGGCCTACATTGAAAGATTTAACACAGGATCATGGGTCTAAATCTGGCAGATTTAACAGAACATAGGATTGCACTGGGCAATTTTAACATATAAGCAAAGGACTATATTGGAAAGATTTATCATAGGTCTACACAACAGATTAAACACAGGAGCATAGGACTATATTGGACTCATTTAACACAGGAACATAGCACTACACTGGGCAGATTTAACTCCGGAACAAAAGAATACTTTGGACAGATTAAACATAGGTCTATATTGGACAGATTTAACACGAGAGCATGGGACAAATATTAGACAGGTTTTAACACAAGAACATGGAACTTTATTTTGGATGATGAGCTTCTCGAGTCTGTAAAATTTGAGCCCCGCAGCAGGAGGAGATGTGAGTCCAGGAAAATGATACACAGTATTACGACTCTTGCATGAAAACCTTTTTTACTTCAGTCTTCCCACGTGCATCTTCCCGGAATCATTTCCTTAGATGGAAACAATAGAACAGCTTGTTTATATTTATTATGTACCTTGTCTTACTACTTTCTGTGGTTTATGAAGTTTAACTATATAACGGTGGTTATGCATATATTCATCATACACTATACCAATGCGGCAATGGGAATGTGTGCAGAGGAACAGGTTTGATCTGTGAACATTTTTCCCTTTTTTTTGGTCTCGAATGTTTATGTTAAATATATCTGTTCTGTACTGTTTTTGTTTGCCTATCCCGGAGCAAAAGGTCTATATATTTATCAGTAAATATATATTCAAATATAGATATAAGTATGCGTGTGTATATATAGAGATAGGAGGTAGAAGAAATACATATAGACACACAATGTGAATACATGTGTGTGTTCAGCCTGTAACATTCCTCTGCAGGGTTCTTTCTTCTATATATATATATATATAATATATATATATATATATATATATATATATATATATATATATATATATATATATATATATGTGTATATATATATATATATATATATATATATATATATATATATGTCATATATATGTATTATATATATATATATATATATATATATATATATATATGTCTGTGTATTTGTGTGTTTATATATGCGTGGAAGTGTGTGTGTCTGTGCGTGTGTGTGACTTAAAAGTTCTGCAATAGTCACATACCAAATCTAATGCTCGAAAACTGCAAGCAGAATCTATCGACCTGATTCCCTTCCCTTTACTCCTCTTAACGAAACAACAAATGAAACGCAAATTATCTGCGTGACTAGAAGCTGAAGTATTTCAATCTATTTGATCAAGGTCAGCGATACGCGAGTCAATGTGTCAGGTTGTCTTATCTTTATTTATTCATTTACTCATTTGTAGCCAAAAATCTGACTCGAATGACAACACTCCAATACAATGCACTTCAATTTAAAAGAAAATAGCAACAGAACAAGTTATGCGATACGTCAGTACTTCTCAAGTTAATCCAGTAAGTTGCACATACCAAGACTAATATTTATGAATTTGTTTAGCAAGGTTTCTCAGCTTGAAAATGGATACAAATCATATTTCTATAATAAGAACAATTGGTATGAACACACATTGAAAAAGATTGATCAATCAATTCCATGTTGGTAAATATGCTAGAGTGCATCTGTGCTACAGTGGAATTGCAAAGAAATAACAAAAATTACATGTAAGCATTATCTGTCTCTCCAAATTTCCCTCGAGAAATGGAGAGAGAGAGAGAAAGAAAACTGATACAAGAAAAAACACAAACAACAATAACACAAAACGCAAACAAAAAAGACAAAACAGCTAGAAGGAAAAAGCGTCTTCCGCGGCGATTCGTCTTCGCTCTAAAGGCAGCCGCTGTAGTCGGACGACTCGGGGTGCTCTCCAGGTCGGGATGAATGTGAGGCAGCGGACGGGCCTGCTTCACCCACGGAGACAAGCGCAGCCAGGCCAGGCGGCAGTCGCAGTCGAATGCTCTGGGGAAGGAAAA
>NW_020871923.1:734490-736990 GCF_003789085.1 Penaeus vannamei
ATTTCTCAACTTCATCTGAAAAGTTGCAATCAAAAATTAACACTTTTGCATTTGCTTAAAGTTACCCAGTTTGCATATGGACACAAATTATATTCTTATGATAAGAACGGTTGATATGAACACATTAAAAAGGATTGATCAGTTTACATGTTGGTAAATATATTAGAGTGCATTAGTGCTTCAACAGAATTGCAAAAAACAAAAAAAAAAAAAATATAAGCATTATCTGTCTCTCGAATTTTACCTCTCTTGAAAACGCCAAGAGAAAGAAGAAAGAAATGAAAACTGATACAAAAGAAAAAACAAAACGAAAACAGAAAAAATAGAAGGATTAAAGTGCATCCTCCATGGCGATCCCAACGTCGCTCTAGCTGCAGTCGCTGTATCTGGACTCAGGGATTTCCTCCAGCTGTTCTGGCCACTTTGCTGTAAGGCAGCGGACGCGGGCCTGCTTCACCCACGGAGACAAGCGCAGCCAGGCCAGGCGGCAGTCGCAGTCGACTGGATCTGGAGGAAGGAAAACGGGAATTAGAGCTGAAAGATCGAGTTATTAGCTATTCAACAACAGGATTACTCACAATTCAACGTGGCAAAATGCATTAAATAGTTCTTAAAAAACAAAGAATGTTGGGTTTTGCAAACACCTATATGTTGTACTAATTCTAAAGCCTGTTTATGAATGAACTTATTAGTTCCTATCCAGCTAGAAAACATATTCATAATGAAAAAAATGAGTGTACACGTCACACGTTTATTACCAGGTATATCCAAGGTGCCTCCGCCGCTGACCACGCCGATGTACACTTCCTTGGCGATCGTCTCGGATGCTCGGATTCTCAGGCGAGATCCCTTTGGGAAACCTAGAAGACAGAGGCAAGACCTTCGTCCAAAGCAAACAGTGCCACACACTCTATATATGTGTGTATAAGTATTTACACACATGTATATGTGTGTGTATATATACATAAGTATATGTATGTATATATGAACACAAAGAAAAAACTGTCGTAATGTGAACTGAAAATATACACAATGATTCGTATTGCCAAGAGTTCTCATTAAACGAAGTTAATAATAAAAATGGTCGCATTGAATATGTATATCTATCTATCTATCTATCTATATATATAGATATAATAGATAATAGATAGATATATAATAATAATAACATATATTAGCCACCATAAAAAAGCATAACTCGACAAAAACTTACCTTGGTACGCGCCCGGCTGAGCCTGTCCCTTCCACCCGTGGGCGTCGTTGAAGAGCAGCACCTCCTTCAGCGCGGGCGAGTCGAAGCTGAAGCTCTGAGCCCGGACGGTCTCCTGCGGCATGCTGGTGATCCTCACCGTCTGCACATTCTTCAGGTCGTAGAAGGCAAGCGGCATGACCGAAGCACTCTCGATGTGAATTTCCTGCAACGTAAGTTCGACCCACTAAGCAAAATTTGGATTGTGAAATAGCGTTAGAATCCTAGTATAACTTCACATTTGATTTCGAAAAGACGGATGTAATTCTTTATGGCAATTCTCAGCCAATATAAAGAACCAAACTAAAATAAAAGAGCCGGAAACGAGAAAAAGGATAATTACAAAACATGTAACGGTCAAAATCAGGAACAAAGATGAAACAACCTCCCGTAACTTACCTGAAGACTCCTCATGCCGCTGAGGGCAGAGCGACTCACTGTCAGGGTCGTCGGCTGAATGATCGTCATCTTGGTCACGTGCGGTGCAGTGAGCGCCGGCATCTCCGTCAGAGCAGTGCCGACGAAGAGGATTTCTTTCAGAGTGGCACTCGAGGCTCCCGTGATGTCTTCCACGCGACTCAGCTTCGGGCACGATGTTATCCGGACCTCAGAGAAGCGGAGGTCGGCCAGCAGCCCAGCCGGGAGATTTTGGATGACAGAATTGCCATAGATATTGAATACTGTCGTCTGTATTCACTCAGGAACTGCTGGATCTGCGAGGTACTTTGGTCACCGCCACAGACAAAGATGGATTGTCGGTTACCCCACAGCCTGCTGACTGGGCAGCAGCATTCTGGGCGTAGCGCACACTCAACGCGGCGACGAATGAGAGGAGGTATCTGGCACGTAGCAACATTCACGAATGAATAATTATAATACAGTTTTACAGAATTACCATTTCATTTAAAAAATACAATCTAACATGCAACAGTAAGATTTACATTGCTTAATTTTATATTCCCAAAAATAGTAAAATAAATTAAATGAATAAAAACGCTTACTCTGTTAGCAAGTACTTTATTTGCTTCTTAACTTCTGAACACATACTCTGTTTTCTCTATACATAAGCCTACATAAATCCTCTCCAACACGGATACCTTAATCTACATGGATACACATACTATTGTATAGAATTATCAGTCATTTCTTATAGTTGTCCACGCATTGAGTGGCCTTACGTTGATTCTACACTGGTTAGGCTTTATTACGTCAAGCATATTGTAATATTTCTTTACACACTGGGATGACCTA
>NW_020871923.1:757619-760119 GCF_003789085.1 Penaeus vannamei
GCAGAAGAAGGTAGAAAACCGCAGCAGAAGTCAGCAGGTAGGAGAGGAACAGCAACAGAAGGAGAAGGAACCGGCAGCAGTAAGTCATGCAGTAGGCGGACAGGAGACGCAGTAGGAGGACCGGGACAGCGAAGTCAGCAGTAAGAGAGGAACCAGCAGCAGGAGAAACCGACAGCAGAGGTCACCAGGTAGGAGAGCAACCAGCAGAGGAACCGACGCAGCAGAGAGCCAAAGGGAAGGCGAGAACAGCAGCAGAGGGAACCGTTAGCAGAGAACAGGCAGCAGAGAGCCAGCAAGGAGGTGAGAACAGCAGTAGCAGAGGACAGGCAGCAGAGAGCCAGGGGAGGAGGAACCAGTAGGAGCAGAAGGGAGGAGCAGTAGCAGGAAGAACCGACAGCAGATATCCACGAGTGAGGAGGCAGAACCAGCAGCAGAATAAAGAACTATTAGCAGGTAGGAACCGACAGCAGAACCAGGAGGAGGAAGGAACTAGCCGGGGGAGGAACCAACAGCAGAGAGTAGAGTAGAACCAGGAGGAACCGACACCAGACAGCCAACATGGAGAAGAACCCGCCAGCAGCTGTAGCAGAAGGAACCGGCAGCAGGTAGAACCCACAGCAGAAGACCAGGAGTAGAATCAGCAGGATGAGGATGAACCGACAACAGAGAACCAAGAATAAGGAGTTAAGACCAGCAGCACGTAGAACCGACAGCAGAATCCAGGAGTGAGGAGGAGAAAACCAGCAGTAGGTAGGGAACTGACAGCTGAGAACCAGAGTAGATCAGCAGTATGAGAATGAACCGACAGCAGAGAACCAAAAATGAGGAGTAGAATCAGCAGGATGAGGATAAATCGACAGCAGAGAACCAGGAATGCGTAGAATCAGCAGTATGAGGATGAACCGACAGCAGAGAACCAAAAATGAGGAGTAGAATCAGCAGGATGAGGATAAATCGACAGCAGAGAACCAGGAATGCGTAGAATCAGCAGTATGAGGATGAACCGACAGCAAGAGAACCAAAAATGAGGAGTAGAATCAGCAGGATGAGGATAAATCGACAGCAGAGAACCAGGAATGCGTAGAATCAGCAGTATGAGGATGAACCGACAGCAGAGAACCAAAAATGAGGAGTAGAATCAGCAGGATGAGGATAAATCGACAGCAGAGAACCAGGAATGCGTAGAATCAGCAGTATGAGGATGAACCGACAGCAGAGAACCAAAAATGAGGAGTAGAATCAGCAGGATGAGGATAAATCGACAGCAGAGAACCAGGAATGCGTAGAATCAGCAGTATGAGGATGAACCGACAGCAGAGAACCAAAAAATGAGGAATAGAACCAGCAGCACGTAGAACCACCAGCAGGAGGAGCAGCAGCAGGAGCAGTAGGAGCGGTGCGAGAGGCGACCCCCTGGCGCCCCCCCCCCCATCAAAGACCGTCCTTTAGCTGCAACAAGTAATTCCCTCAAATGGGTTGTTACGTGAGGGTGTTTTCCCCCATTGTGCTTCCGGCAGGATAGGTTTCTCTCTCTGGGGGTCTCTGTGTCTGTCTGTCTCTGTGGCTGTCTGTCTCGCTTTCCGTCTCTCTTGCTATTCTCTTTGTCTCTCTCTCTCTCTTCTTTTCTTTCTTTCTTTCTTTCTTTCTTTCTTCTTTCTTTCTTTCTTTCTTTCTTCTTTCTCTCTCTCTCTCTCTCTCTCTCTCTCTCTCTCTCTCTCTCTCTCTCTATTTCTTTCTTTCTTTCTCTCTCTCTCTCTCTCTCTCTCTCTCTCTCTCTATATCTATATTATATTATATATATATATATATGTGTGTGTGTTGTGTGTTGTGTTGTGTGTGTGTGTGTGTGTGTGTTGTGTGTGTGTGTGTTTGTGTTTCCTTTTTTTAATGATGATAATAGTAATGATCAAGATCTGAAGACAATAATGATAATAATGATACTAATAATGGTACTACAACTTTTACTACTAATAATAACTAATGATAATTACAATAAATGATAGTAATGAAGTTTATCCTCCTCATCATCATTATCATCCTCAGTATCTTTATTTTTTCTTATTATCATTGTTGTTATTCCAATTGTTGTTACTGTTGCTATCATCATCACCTTCATATTTTGTTGTTATTGTTATCATTATCATCATTATTGTTATTATTAGGTGTACTGTTATCATTGCTATCATTACTACTATTATTAATAATAATTCTATTATTATCATCATTTATCATTGTTACTGTTATTATCATTATCATTATCATTTTCTTATTATTATTATACTTATAACGATAATAACAGTAAAGATAAAATAACGAGATTAATATCAATAATGAAAAATCACAATAAAAAAATAATAGTAACAATAGCAATAACAACTTGAAAGCAACACAAACAATAATTCTCACAAACCACAAACCACAAGCCAGATTCCCCGCCTCATTCTCCTCTAATTAACCTTCTTAATTACTGGGTCATCGGGTACGACTTTCTAACAAGCTG
>NW_020871923.1:772619-774699 GCF_003789085.1 Penaeus vannamei
CTATTCCTACCCTCCCATTCTCCCTCTTTTTTCTGCCTCCTTTTTCTTTCCTTCCCTCCCTCCCTTCCTTTCCTTCCCTCCTCTCTCCCTTCCTTCCCTCCCTCTCTTCCTTCCTTCGTTCCCTCTCTCACTTCTTTCTTCTTCCTTCCTCATCATACCCTCCCTCCCTCCTTCCCCTCCCTCCATCCATCCCTCCCTCCCTCCCTACTCCTCCTCTCCCTTCCCTCCCTACCCTCCTTCCCCTCCTACCCTCCCTCCTTCCCCCCTCCTCCCTCCTTCCTCCTCCCCTCCCTCCCTCCTTTCCTCCCTACCTCCTCCTCCTCCTCCCCCTTCTACCTCCTCCTCACCCTACCTCCCTCCTACCTCCTCCCTCCTTCCCCTGCTACCCTCTCCTTCCCCTACCCCTCCCTCCTTCCCCCTTTACCCTCCTCCCCCTCTCCTACCCTCCCTCCCTCCTCCTACCCTTCTCCTCCTCGTTCCCCTTCCTCCCTCCTTCCCCCTCCTACCCTTCCTCCTACCCTCCCTCCCATCCCCGAAGGAGAGCAGACAAAAAATGCTTCCCTTGCAATGCCCCTCCCACAGTTCCCTCCGCTGTGACGTCTGCCTTTTTTTCCCTCGATATCGGACAGAATTTTTTCCGTTGAGGATGGACAGATGGTGATATGTGTTCTGGGGGAGGGGATGTGAGGGCATGGTGAGAGAAGGAGGAGTAGGAGAGAGTGGAAGAAGGAGAACATTATATTGAGCGAGAAGGTGGGGTATTATGAGATGTTGAGGGAGAATTGGAGAAGGAGAAGGGAGGACAATAATGTATAGAAGGAGAGAAGAGGGAGCGGAGGAAGGGGAAGGAGGGACGAGAGACGGTGGCTATGAGGAGGGCAGGGAGGGAAGGAGTATGTGATGACAAGATGATGAAGGGTGTAGGATTGATGGAGAGGGAGAGACAGGAGTAAGAGGTAAGGAGGGTAATGGAAGACAGAAAATAAAAAATCTAGGGTATGTGGTGGAAGGAGGAAGGAGATATTAAGGAGGGACAAGATGAGGAAGGTGGGTGTTGACAGTTGCAGGGAGGACAGAGCAAGCAGCGACAAGAGAGAGGGAAGAAGTAGAAGGGAAAGAAGAAAGGATGAGAGGGGTTTATCTGAGAGACTGTAAGAGAGGGGGTATAGGTACTTAAGAGATAGTGAAGGAAGAGAGGAGGGAAAAATGTAAAATAGGATTGAAAATAGAGGGAGTTGATGGTAGGCGAGAGATGAGAAAAAAGAAGGGAGTGTGAAGGGCGGAGACTTAGAGGTAGGTAGAGAGGGAGTGGAATAGAGGGGGAAGAAGAGGGGAGCGAAGGGAGAGGGAGATAAATGGGAGGTGCTACAAGTGAGAAATAGAATAAGATAATGATGGAGTGGAAGAGAGATGATAAGGAAGAGGAAGAAAAGAAGGGAGTGGAAGAAGTGGAGGGAGAAGAGGGGAAGCGAATGGTTCGATGAGGGAGTAATGGAAGTGGCAGTTGAAGAGTAGAATAATAAGAAGGGGTGGAGATAATAGAAGGGGAAGATGAGGAGAGAGAAGGAAAGTAAGGAAAAAGGGAGATAGAATGTAGAGAGCTAGAATTAAGAGAAGAAGGGAGTGGTAAAAGAAAGAGAGAACGATAGCAGACTCGAAGGGAGGAATGGTGAGAGTGAATAGGTAGGAGTTATAAAGGGCTTGTCTGAATATACCGCTAGAACTAAAATCCGAATAGACAGATAAATATCCATTTTGGGAATATTCGTCAGTGTTTTCGAACAAAGATTAGGCACGGGAGGAGGGAAAAGTTGGACATTTGGAATAAAGGAAGTGGATGGAATAAAGGGCCAATTAAGGGTGGTAAATAACCAAAAATTGAGTGTTGGAAAGGAATATACATATCTACAGTATTTGCGTTGGATATGCATGTGCGTGCATGTTAATCACACCCACACCACACGCACACTAAACACACACAAACACACACAAATCAAACAACACAAAACACACAAACAAACACAACACACACACAACATCAACAACACACACATCACTACACACACACACACACACACAC
>NW_020871923.1:786210-788710 GCF_003789085.1 Penaeus vannamei
TGTCTGTCTGTCTGTTTTTCTCTGTCTTCTCTCTTTTCTGTCTTTCTCTCTCTCTCTCTTCTCTCTCTCTCTCTCTCTCTTCTCTCTCTCTCTCTGTCTCTCTCTCTCTCTCTCTCTCTCTCTCTCTCTCTCTCTCTCTCTCTCTCTCTCTCTCTCTCTCTCTCTCTCTCTCTCTCTCTCTCTTCTCTCTCTCTTTCTCTTCTCTCTCTCTCTCTCTCTCTCTCTCTCTCTCTGCTCTCTCTCTCTATTATCATTCTATTTGATAATTTGTCGCATTTCTGTTAATTATTACCAATTATGTTATTGCATTCGTTTCCTAATCATACACTATCTTTATCCCTCTTTTATCTATCGAAAGCCGTAAAAGCAACTAATGATAAAGCAAGCGAATGAAACAATGAATAATAACTTGATAAACAGATAGACGAAATAACAATAACATCTGGGAATAATAAAAAGACAGTGGAATTGAAAAAGAAAAGAAGAGATAAGAAATGTAGAAAGAGAGACATAAAAAGGAAGAGAAGAGAAAGTAAACACGAAAAGAAGATATCAAAGTTAAAGAGAGAGAGAGAAATTAAAACCGAGAAAAAGACATAATATAAAAAAAATATACGAAAATAGTAACGATATAAATAATAAGGAATAATAGTAGGAATGATAGGATAAAAAAAAATCACAAATAGATAAAGATAAGAAACCATAAAAAGGGAAGAAGTGGAAACATTAAATATGACACATAACAACGATAGGATAAAAAAAAAAAAAGATAAAGATAAGAAACCATAAAAAGGGAAGAAGTGGAAACATTAAATATGAGACATAACAACGAAAAAAAAAAAAACTGAGTGCGTCACTGGGATTTAAGCAGCGTACACACCTGTGACGAGGCAGCGGTGGCCACTTGTGACAGAGGAGGGAAGGGTGGGAGGGAGGAGGGGAAGGGGAGGAGAGGGGGAAGGAGGGAGGAGAGGGGGAGGGGTGAGGAAGGGAGGAGGGAAGGAGGAGGAGGGGGAGGGGGGAGGGGTGAGGAAGGGAGGAGGAGAAGGGAGGAGGGGAGGGGGAGGAAGGAGGGGAAGGGTGAAGGAGGGACGGGGAAGGGGAAAGGGGTGGCGGACAAATCAAAGGAGGATGGAGAAAGGAGAGAGGCAGAAAGGGAGAAAGAGAGAGAGAGAGAGAAGAGAGAGGAGAGAGGAGAGAGAGAAAGAGAGAGAGAGGAAGAGAGAGAAGAGAGAGACAGAGAGCAACTGCGAAGGAATTAAGTGAGTGGGAGAATGCAGGGAAAGGTGATAAGAAGAAGGAGACAAAAAGAATGACTGAGGGAGGGACAAATGGAAGGACGGGGGGGGTGAGTGAGGGAGAAAGGGAAGAAGACAAAAGAGAATAAATGAGAGAGGGGAAAGGAGCCATAGAGAGGGAGGGGGGGGGAGGGGTGAGGGGGAAGGGAGCGAGAATGAAGTTAGCGGGAGGGGAGGGGGGGGAGGGGGAGGGGGAGGGTGGGACCGATGAGAAATTATCATATAGCGTGTGCGTATGTGTGCGTGTGTGTGCGCGTGTACGTAATGCGCTTATACTCACACATGCAAAAATACACACACATACACAAGGGGAGGTGAGAGTGTGCGTGAGTTGGAAGCGTGTATGACAAACTGTCACGTGACATCCAGGGCTCATGACAACCACGTGTTTGATGACGTGGCTTTGTGTACATCGCGTCGGGAAGGGAGGGAGAGGAGGAGAGAGAGAGAGAGAGAGAGAGAAGAGAGAGAGAGAGAGAGAGAGAGAGAGAGAGAGAGAGAGAGAGAGAGAGAGAGAGAGAGAGAGAAGAGAGAGAGAGAGAGAGAGAGAGAGAGAGAGAGAGAGAGAGAGAGAGATGAGAGAGAGAAGGGAGAGAGAGAGAGAGAGAGAGATTGAGAGAGGGAAGGAGTGAGGAAGATATAAACAGAGAGAGAGAGAAGAAGAAGAAGAAGAAAAAAACAAAACAAAATAATAATAATGAGAGAGGAAACGAAGACTTACACACGCAAACACAAAAACCAAATAAAATAACGAATAAAAAATTAAAAAGTTTATTTATAGAACCCACACAACTTCCACGACACGACAAAATACCAAAACCACGGGTCCTTCTTGATGATCTCCGCCAACTGTGAAGACGGTCAATAAAGCATCAAATTTTTACATACATGATGACCTCAACGGCTGCCTCATTATAATATCTTCTTTGAAAATGTTTTTTTAAGAAAGAAGGGGAAGAGGGAAAAGAGGGGATGGACATGGAGAGAATGAGAGACAGAGACAAAGACAGAGACAGAGACAGAGACAGAGACAGAAACACAGAGACAGAGACACAGACACAGACAGAAAAAGAAACAGAAACACAGACAGAGACACAGGCAGACAGGAACAGAGAAAGATACAGAGACTCGGACACAGACAAATAAACACAACACACAAACAGACAAACACAGTCATAGAATAAGCATAAAGGACAATAAAA
>NW_020871923.1:796210-806210 GCF_003789085.1 Penaeus vannamei
CTCACGCACTCCGCTGGGGCGTCGTCGGCAAGGGAGAGTCAGTGTTCTCAGGGGCGTGAGCGGACCCCTCACGCGGGCTCCTGCCACTCACTCACGCACGCACTGCGGCCGGCCCGCCTCCGGCACCCCCGCCCTACTCCACGCACGCCAGTTCCCGGCCCCCGCGCACTCGCCCTCGCCCTCGCTCCCTCGCTCGCAAACACTCTCAGCCGTCGCTGACCCAAGGATAAACACCCAGCTCTCGTCAAAGGAGCGCCGACCTTCCTGTTTTTTCGGCGACATGCACGAAGCGGCATGCATGAATGCACGCCCATTGCATGGGCGTCCCGCCCGCGTCGGACCCGCGAATCTCGCCCCGGGGTCGCCTCTCGCCACGGCTCTTGGGCACCAGGCCGCCTCGACCACACGTGCGAATTTCTCTCGCCCTTTCTCTCGCTCTCTGTCTCTTTCTCCCTGTCTCTCTGTCTCGCACTTTCGCCGCAAGTTATTAACGGGAATAATGCAAACTCGGGCCGCCTCGTACGCAGCCCGCGAGCGCGTGCGCAGACGGCGGGCGGCGCGGGGTCGATACGGGCCGGCAGAGAAGCTCTCGCCCGAGACACGGCAGTGCCTCCGCGCCCCCGACCTGTGCCACGCCGCCGTGCCTGCTTCGGCGGCACTGCAACCCCTCCCTCTCGCCCCCCCCCCCCCAGGAAAGCGAATCATCACAGTAACAAGAGCATCACCCCGTCACACACGCACAAGCAAGCGCACACGCATGTATTTTTCGCAAGCATGCAAAGCGGAGGAGCCACCGAGGCACACACACGCATGCACAAGCGCCTCCATACATGCATACACGCGCGTACACGCAGAGCCAGACACATTCATAGAAACGCACGCGGTACTTCACTCCCCCCCACCCTCCCCTCCCTATTCTCCCCCAAGGACTTGTCGCAAGCAAAACTGTGGGTTGTTTATCAGAGGGGAAAGGAGGGGGGAGAGGGGAGAGCGAGGAGGAAGAGAAGGAGAGAGGGGGGAGGGTGGCGAGTGAGAAGGGAAGGGAGAGAAAAGAAAGGGAGGATGGGGAGCGAGGAGGGAAGAGAAAGGGAAGATGGGGAGCGAGGGGGTAGAGAAGAGAGGGCAGGGGGATGATGGGGAGGAAGAGAAGGTAGGGGCGGGGGAGGATGGGTGGGGGAAAAGAAAGGAGGGGAGGGGGGAGGGAGAGAAGGAGAGAAGAGGAGGAAGAGAGGAAAAGGAAGGGAAGAGGAGAATGGGAAGCAAAGGGGGGGAGAAGGGAGGAGAGGAGGCAAGGGTAAGGGGAAGGGGAGGGAGAGCCAACCGTAGTAAAACTACAATATTAATCACATCAGTTCCATAGTTTCGTGGGGGAGGTGGAGGGGGGGGGGGCAACCGGAAGCCCATTACACCGTGTAGTGGGCTGGAGGGAGGGGGAGGGGGGGGAGGGGAGTGGCAGGAACGAAGCCACTTCTGACATCTCTTCCACTTCTCATTTTGTCTATCTACATATCTATCTGTCTATCTATACATCTGTTCCTATCTTTCTATCTCTCTCCTCTCCTCCCTCTCTCTTTCTCTCTCTCTCTCTCTCTCTCTCTCTCTCTCTCTCTCTCTCCTCTCTTCTCTCTCTTCTCTTCTCTCTCTCTCTCTCTCTCTCTCACACACACACACACATACACACACACACATACACACACTTTCTCTCTTTTTCTCTCTGTCTGTCTGTCTCTCTTTCTCTTTCTCTCTCTCTTTCTCTCTTATTCACTCTCTCTCCTCCCTCCCTCCCCCTCTCTCTCTCTCTCTCTCTCTCTCTCTCTCTCTCCCTGTCTCCTCCTCCTCCCCCCTTCTCTCTCTCTCTCTCTCTCTCTCTCTCTCTCTCTCTCTCTCTCTCTCTCTCTCTCTCTCTCTCTCTCTCCCTCCCCTCCCTCCCCTCCCTCCTCTTCCTCCTTCCTCCCTTCCTCCTTCCTCCCTTCCTCCCTTCCTCCCTTCCTCCTCCCTCCCCTCCCTTCCCCCATTCCCCATTCCCCATTCCCCCATTCCCCATTCCCCCTCTCCGCCTTTTGTGTATCTGAATCCCTGTGTGCGTGTGTGGGAGGATAAATCTCACATATACACCTGTTAACTCCCCCCCACCCCCCCCCCCCCTTCCATCCCCCCCCGCCCCTCACTCCCTGTTCACTCCACCTCCTCCTCTTCCCACTCTCTCTCTCTCTCTCTCTCTCTCTCTCTCTCTCTCCTCTCTCTCTCTCTCTCATCTCTCTCCTCTCTCTCTCTCCTCTCTCTCCTCTCTCTCTCTCTCTCTCTCTGCGCGCTTCGAGGAAATAATGACGATAATAGATGGATAAAAAATCGACGTGTGATTTTATCCAGATAAGATTCATTGAGTTATTCCCCTTGTCGCTTCCTATTCCTCCTCCTCCTCCTTTTCTTCCTCTTCCTCTTTCCTTTCCTCCTCCCCCCTTCTCCTCTTCCTTTTACTTTTCCTCCTCCTCCCTCTTCCTCCATCATCATCTTCCTCTTCCTCTTCGCCCTCCCTTTTGATTACTCATCTCCCTTCCTCTCCCCCCTCTCCTACTCCTCTCCTCCTCCGCTCTTCCTCCCCTACGCCTTTTCCTTCTTCTCCTCCTCCCTCTACTCTTTTTCCTCCTCTCTTCTCCTCTTCCTCCTTTCTCCTCCTCCCTCCTCCCCTCCCTCCTTTCCTCCTCCTCCTCCGCTCTTCCTCCTCTCGCTTTTCCTTCTTCTCCTCCTCCTCCTCCTTTTCTCCTCCCTACCCTTTTCCTCCTCGCTCTTTCCTCCTCCTCCTCCTCTCCTCCGCTTTTCCTCCTCCTCCGCCACTTCCTCCCTCTCCTCTTCCTCCTCCTCCTCCTTTCCTCCTCCTCCTCTTTTCCTCCTCCTCCTCCTTTTCCTCCTCCTCCTCCTCCTTTTCCTCCTCCTCGCTCTTCTCCTCCTCCTCCCCTCCTCCCTACGCCTCTTCCTCTCCTCCTCCTTTCCCCTCCTCCTCCTCCTCTTCCTCCTCTCCTCCTCCCTCCTCTCCTCTCCTCCTCCTCCGCCTCTTCCTCTCTCCTCCTCCTCCTCCTTCCTCCTCCTCCTCCTCCTCCGCTCCTTCTCCTCCTCTCCTCCTCTCCCGCTCTTCCTCCTCCCTCCTCCCTTTCTCCTCCTCCGCCTCTTCCTTCTCCCCTCCTCCTTCCCCCCTTCTCCTCCTCTCTCCCTCTCCTCCTTTCCTTCTCCTCTCCCTCTTCCTCCTCCCTGCCTTCTTCCTCCTCCTCCGCACTTCCTCCTCCTCCTCCCTTTCCTCCTCCTCCCTTCCTCCTCCTCCGCTCCTCCGCCTTCCTCCCTTTCCTTCTCCGCTCTCCTCCTACTACTCTCTTTTCCTCCTCCTCCTCCCTTTCTCCTCCTCCGCCTTTTTCCTTCTTCTCTCCTCTCCTCCTTTTCCTCTCCTACCCTTTTTCCTCCTCCTCTTCCTCTCCTCCTCCTCCTCCTCCCCCTCTTCTCTCCTCCGCCTCCTCTTCCTCCTCCTCCGCCTCCTCCTCCTCCCCTCTTCCTCTCCTCCGCTCTTCTCCTCTCCTCCTCCTCCCTCCTCCTCCTCCTCCTCCTCCTCTTCCTCCCTTTCCTCCTCCTCTTCCTCCTCTCTCCCTTCCTCCTCCTCCGCCCCTTCCTCCTCCACCGCCTTCCTCTCCCCCTTCCTCTCCTCCTCTCGTCTTCCTCCCCCTCCTCCTTTCCTCCTCCGCCTCCTTCCTCCTCCCTCCGCCTCTTCCTCCTCCTCCTCCTCCCTCCTCTCCTCCTCCTCCTCCTCCTCCTCCTTCCTCCCTTTTCCTCCTCTCCGCCTCTTCCTCTCCTCTTCCCTTTCTCCTCCTCCGCCACTTCCTCCTCCTCCGCCTCTTCTTCCTCCTCCTCCTCCTCCCTCCCTCCTCTCCTCCTCTCTCTCTCTCCTTTCTCGCTCCTCGCCTCTCCTCCCCCTCCTCCCTTTCTCCTCCTCCGCACTTCCTCCTCCTCCTCCTTCCTCCTCCTCCGCCTCTTCCTCCTCCTCTCCTCTTCCTCTCTCCTCCTTCTCCTCTTCCTCCTCTTCCTCCTCCTCCGGCCTTTTCCTCCTCCTTTCTCTCTCCCCCTCCGCCTTCCCCTCCTCCCCTTTTCCTCCTCCACCGCCTCTTTCCTCCTCCACTCCTCCTCCTCCCTCCTTCCTCCTCCTCCGCCACTTCCTCCTCCTCCTCCTCCTCCTCTCCTCCTCCTCCTCCTCCTCCTCCTTCCTCTCCTCTTCCTCCTCCTCCTCCTTTCCTCCTCCTCCTCCTCCGCCTTCCTCTCCTCCTCTCCTCCTCCTTTTCCTCCCTCCTCCCTCCCTTTGCCTTCTGCGTCCAAGCACTGTTCCTGGCTGCCATTGAGCTCTCTGCTTGGCCTAAACTATTGCTGGATGACTAGTTAAGGTTTGTGGGCAGCAGCTATTGGGGGTCGACATTTTCCTATTCATTGAGCGGCTATTGTGTGTACGAGAGGGAGAGAGGAGGGAGGAGGGAGGGACGGAGAAAGGGAGAGAAGGGAGAGGAAAGGGAATGGAGGAGAGAGTGAGAGGAAGGGTGAATGGGGAAGAGAGAGGGAGGAGGGAGAGGAAGAGGGTATAAGAGAGAGAGGGGGGGGGGAATAGGGAGGGAGAGAGGAGAGGAAAGGGGGAATGGAGGAGAGAGGGAGAGGAAGGGGTGAATAAGGGAAGAAAGAGAGGGGAGGAGGGGGAGGAGAGAGGAGAGGAAGAGGGTATAAGGAGAGAGAGAGGGAATAGGGAGGGAGAGGGAGAGGAAAGGGGGAATGGAGGAGAGAGTGAGAGGAAGGGGTGAGGGAAGAGAGAGAGGGGAGGAGGGAGGGAGAAGAGGAAGGGGGTAGGGAGATAGGAGGGAGAGAGGAGAGGAAAGGGGAATGGGAGGTGAGAGAGGGAGAGGAAGGGGTGAATAGGGAGAGAGAGGGGAGGAGGGAGGGAGAGAGGGAGAGGAAGGGGTATAGTGGGAGAGAGGGGGGAATAGGGAGGGAGAGAGGAGAGGAAAGGGGAATGGGAGGGGAGAGAGGAGAGGAAGGGGGAAATAGGAGGGAAGGAGAAAGGGAGAGAGATAGCGGAAGGGGGAATAGGGGGAGATGGAGAGTGGATGGAAGGTGGAAGGCCGAAGAGAGAGAGAGAGTTGTAGTCACAAGTGTTTATGTTATGTACCTATGGATGTGCTTCATGTGTACGTGTAGCTGTTTTTGTCTGCGTGTGTATTTCTAGTTGTATACATCTGTAAGTACCCAGAATTCTCGCTAATACTTGTGTGTGTGTACATTGTGTGTGTGTGTGTGTGTGTGTATGTGAGTGTGCGGTGTGTGTGTGTGTGTGTGTGTGTGTGTGTGTGTGTACAGTGTGTGTGTGTGTGCGTGTGTGTGTGTACAGTGTGTGTGTGTGTGTGTGTGTGTGTGTGTGTGTGTGTGTGTGTGTGTGTGTGTGGTGTGTGTGTGTGTGTGTGTGTGTGTGTGTGTGTGTGTGTGTTGGTGACTACGTTAATATGCATTTCCACTGATAGCGTCGTAAGTGTATGGATGATAAAGATCTCAACCTGTTTGATAAATGCTTAAATGTTCGTCTTTATTCGTTTGTGTTCATGTTTGTGATTTTATCTTTTAATGTTTGTTTTGGTTCGTTTGTTTATGTTTGTTTTGGTTCGTTTGTTTATGTTTGTTTTGGTACGTTTGTTTATGTTTGTATATTGATTTGTTTAAATTTATGTTTTCCTTTGTTTATGTATTTGTTTTGATTGGTTCGTTTGTTTAGGTTTGTATATTGATTTGTTTGTTTATGTTTTCATATGTTGCAAGTTTATGTACACGCGTTCATATCTGTATGTTTATGTACGTATCCACATACACACAGCACTGAAACTAAGCACAAGGACCAGACGAGCAGCGGCGCACCTGTGATGAAACGTGATTACCTGCATCAACATCAAATCACAATAAAGCCGTCCGATTTCGCCAACTCCTCCCGCAACGCAAATGAAATATATATGATTCGCATTACGGTAAATAGATTTTAAAAAAAGGCTGGGCGTGAGGGTTTGCGCTGGGCGGCGTGGTCGAAAATGTTAGGGTGAGGGAGAATGAGGGAGAGGGAGAGGGTGGTGAGTGGAGGCGGAGAGGGGGAGGAGGAGGATGAGGAGGGGAGAGGAGGGAGAGTGAGGATGAGAGGATTCCCTTCGTTTATGGACGCACCTGCACGCAGTGTATATATCGTACGCACACGCACTTACATATAGATATATATACATTAATACGTACACATGCCTATCTCTCTCTCTCTTCTCTCTCTCTCTCTCTCTCTCTCTCTCTCTCTCTCTCTCTCTCTCTCTCTCCTCTCTCTCTCTCTCTCTCTATATATATATATATATATATATATATATATATATATATATATATATATATATATATATATATATATATATATATATATATATATATATATACATATATATATACATGGAAGTANATGTGTGTATGTATATAAATATATTATATATATATATATATATATATATATATATATATATATATATATATATATATATATATATATATATATATATACACATATATATACATGGAATATATGTAAGAATATTCCCGCCTGCGCTTCGGGATGTAGCGGAAAGTAATTCGAGAGCCGCTCGGGCGGAACACCGCGTCGAGCGAAACGAAAAAAGGCGGCATCAGAATAATGACCATCTGGCCGTGTTACCTCTCTGCCGTGGCATCCCCCGCGGTGCCACAGGTGCTGCGTCGCCTTGGTGCCGGAGGCTGTGCAGCGCCCGCCCCGCCGTGTCAGACGCGGGGTGGTGAGAGGCACGCTGTCAGCTGATGTCTTCTCGCTCGCTGTGACGTCTGCTGTGCGCGGACGTCGTGCTGTGCAGCTTCCGTGTGCTGTGAGGACGACGACTGTGCTGCGGCCTCGACTACGGGGCATTTCGGTCGGGATGCCGGATGATCTCACTGCGATCGCGAAGTCACCAAGATCTCCACGTCAGTATAACCACTAGGAACTCTGACATCACCACAGCTTATCAAGAGCAGTCACCACAGCCCTGCCATCCTCGCAGCCGACGTCACTAACCCTACATCACTACATCCCCGTGACGTCAGAGCCCCTCCTGACATCCCTGCAGATTGCGGTGCACTGTGGCGCCGCGCCTGCAATATGACACCCGGGATGCAATCGGCGGCGCCAGGGCGGGAGGCACGCCGACGGGGCCCGGCGGCGGCTCAAGGCTGCTCGCCCCCGTTGCGGGTTCTGTGCAGGGCGAAGGGCGAGCCCACTGGCCGAGGGGGCGCCGAGGGGGGCTGGCTTCCTGGAGGGGGGGGGGGATGCTCTCGTTTCCGGACCTTGCCTTTTTATCATCTTCTGGTTGCTTTCTCTTGCACTTCTTAACGCTACGTATGCATCTCTCCCTTCTTCTCTTATTCATCACACATTTTCCTTTATCATCATCACCATTCCCATGGGGGGGGGGGCGGCGCCGCGGCCGACCTCCTCGCCCGGAAGGAAGTACTAGGATGGCGGGGCGGGGCGGGGGGGGGGGGAGGGGGGCGTGGCCTCGGAGGTTTTGTTGTTGTTGCTGATCGCTTGGTTGCCTCGTCCTCCTTTCTTCATTCTTATTTTGTAAAGGCTGTTCCTTCCTCTGATTTTTTACCATTATCTTTACTAATATTGTTTGTGTTGCTATTATTGTTATTAACATCTTAATGAATATCATTCTTACTAACAAATACTATAATATTCATTAATATATATATATATATATATATATATATATATATATATATATATATATATAATATATATATATATATATAATATATATATATATATATATATATATATATATATATATATATATATATATATATATATATATATATATATATACATATACATATATGTGCATGTGTGTGTGTGTGCTGTGTGTGTTTATATCTAATTATATATCTATCTATATCTATATCTATATATACATATATTTATAATATATACATATATATGTGTGTGTGTGTGTATGTGTGTTAGTTATGTGTATGCGAGTGTGTGTGTGTTTATGTGCATTCTGGGCCGATCTGCACAGCTCAACACTTCCTCCATCAGCAATTTCTTTCAGATTATCCGCAAATCCAGCTTCCGGTTTCCTCTTCCTCCGTCGCCATAGACTGCAGAATGAGATCTTTTCCAAAGCTATTGCTCCTGAAGGCATGACACCAAAGCAAGATATTATTTACTCGTAGATTTGTCACGTTTTCTTGTCATTCTTGTCACGTCTTTCTTGTCACTTTCTTGTCACGTCTTCTTGTCACGTCTTTCTTGTCATGTCACGTCTTTCTTGTCACGTCTTTCTTGACAGGCATTTTAAGAAGCATTTAGCCTTTGCTCTTTCTGTCACTCCGTCTGACTTTTCGTAATCTTCTGTAACACCTTAGGTCAAAGTTACCATCTTTTTCTTTTCGATTTCCTTTAATTCCCAGCTTTCTGAGTCCTGTGACGTGATCGAGAAAACGCGTTTGCATAATTCTTGTGGTGATAGATAGAGAATTGTCTGTCCAGATATTACCGGGTGGTATCACCGCATTTCTAGCAATGCCAAGTCTTCTGTTTTTTCACTTGTACCGTCATAATTATCGGCAATTAAAGAAGCCAAGTACGTAAAGTCACTTGCGTTCTCAATATTTCGTTATTTATCAAAGTGTTGCTCGGTGCATTTCCCTTGACTTTCAAATTGTTTACTTCCCTCGCAGCTTTTCTCTTCTTGGCTTCCAAATAGAAATCAGTTTGCATTTTAGCCTCATTCACTCTGCTGAGGGAGCTTTACAATCCTACCATTCTAACAGTAATGAGTATGATTATGATTAGCGTATCTGAAGATGCAAATCCATCTCGTGCATTTCTCTTGTTTCCTTCGGCGTTAAACAAGTGCGGCGACATCATGCAACCTTGTCTGACTCCTTCCTCTACGCTTAACCATCCTGTCAATCCGTGTGGTGTTCTGACTGCTTCGTCAGACAGAACCGAGCTAAGAGCTTTTTTTTTTTTTTTTTTTTAAGAGAAAACCCAAGTATATATTCTTTCTTTGTTCTCGTTTATTATCATTATCATTATATCATTATCATTATTATAATTTTCAGGTTAAGTCCCTGATTTCTTTTTCCCTGCCACGTCTAAAATTTCTTTCATCTGCTTTCTATAATTTTAGGAAGATTTTCCTGCACTAACTAATAAGAGCAATTATTCTGTAATTACTGCACGTTTATACATCACTTTCTTTGTAAATGGTTATGGAAGTACACATGTACCAATCCACTGTGCAGGTATTCTTGGTCCAAATTGCAAAGCTTATAGAAATAAGAAATGGCATTTTCGCCCATGATTAGTTCTCGAACAATTTCATCATGACCTGGATTTTTATTGTATTATTTTTTCTTTCATTTCTTTCATTTTTTGCACTTCTGAGTATATTGGTGCTGGTTCTTCATCCTCTGTGACTGTTTTTTTTTTTTTTTTTTGTTAATGGGATTGCTAGATTTTCATTCCCTTGATAAAGGTTAGAGAAATACCTTTTCCGCCTTTGTTTGACTTTTCGCTTTTGGCAAATAGCTTCGTCATTTTATTTTTATTGTGTACGTTGTTGGTCTGAATCAATTTGTCAAGCAGTTTACTCTTTGGCATAAATCTTACCATAATTTGCTATGGAATTATCTGAATTTCTCTACCATACTGCATTTACTTGTTCTTTGTAGTTCATCATTCTTTGGATTATTGCATTTTTGGGCTTTGAGAAGAGAGAGAGAGAGATAATCAAACAGACAGACAGAGAATGAGAGACGCAGAGACAGCAGACAGAAAGAAAAAGTATAGGAAGAAGAAATAAGAAAAAGAGGCATAGAGAGAGAGAGAGACGTGAACTAATGAAAGACACACGAAAGGGATCAGTAGAGAGAGAAAGAGAAAGAG
>NW_020871923.1:811210-813693 GCF_003789085.1 Penaeus vannamei
AGAGAGAGAGAAGAGAGAGAGTGAGAGAGAGAAAGAGTGAGAGAGAGAGAGATCGTGAAGAGAGAGAAAAGAAGAGAAAGAGAGAGAGTGAGACAGAGAGACAGACAGACAGAAGAAAGATGAAGAGAAAACAGAGAGACAGAGAAGGTGGAAAAGGAAGTGGATCTACGGCGGAGGAGGAAGCGGAGAGGGAGGAGGAGACATAAAGTAGATAGGCCTAGTTTCTCTTCCTTAACGGCTACCCTCGTCTTGTACAGGTGAGGGGACAGGGTGGGCGTGGTCAGAGGGGAGAGAAGAAAGGAGGAAGGGGGGAGGGAGAGAAGGAGGGAAAGGGGGAAAGGAGGGCGAAAAAGAGGAAAGGGAAGCAGGAAAGGAAAAGAAGGAGGAGATGAAAGGGGGAATAGCGAGAAGAAAGAGGAAAAAGAGAGAAGAAAGAGGGAGAGGGGAAAGAGGGCGAAAAGAGAAAAGGAAGCAGGAAAAAAAAGAAGGAAGGGACAAAGGGGGAATAGGGAGAAGAAAGGAGAAAAGGAGGAAGGAAGTAGAAGGAAAAGAAGGAGATGGATAAAAGGGGAAGTGGGGAGAAGATAAGAAGAAAGGAGAGGAAGGAGCGAAAGGGGGAAAGAAGGGCGAAAAAGAGGAAGGGGAGCAGGAAGGAAAAGAGGGAAGGGACGAAAGGGGGAATAGGGAGAATAAAAGAGAAAGGAGGGGAAGGAGAAAAGGAGGGAAAACAGTAAAGAGGAGAGGAAGGAGGAAAGATGAGGGGAGGAGGTAGAGAGAGAAAGGCAGGAAGGAAGAAGAAATGGATAGGTGGAGACGGAATGGAGAAAGGAGAGAGAAGACATAAAGAAGAAAACTAAAAAAAAAAAAAGTGCAGGAGAGAGAGAATGAGAGACAAACAGACAGGTAGAGAAAGAGGGATAGAGAAGAGAGAAAGAGAGTGAGAGACAGACAATTAGACAGACAGACAGACAGACAGACAGAAAGAGAAAAGAGAGACAGAAAGAAACGACAGACAGAGAGAAAGAGAAAGAGAAAGAATTAAAGACAGACAGAGAAAGAGAAATGAAGACAGAAACAGACAGAGAAGAGAGAGAGAAAAGAGAGAACGAAAAAAAGAAACGACAGACAAATAGAAAAGAAAAGAGAAAGAATTAAAATCAGACAGAGAAAGAGAGAAAAAGACGACAGACAGACAGAGAGACATAGACAGCGCGAGAGGGGAGAGGAGGGAGGGACCCAATAGACTGGAGTCCATATAATCATCTTTCTGAATTATTTATATTCCAACATTCGGATAACGCGTATTTCTTTCTGACTCAAATTTATCGTCTCTCCTTTCTTCCTTTCTCTCTTTTCCTTTTCTTTTTTTTTCTCTTGTTTTTTCATTTCTTTCCTTTTTTATTTTTTCGAATTCTTTATTTTCTTCTTCTTCTTCTCCTTCTTCTTCTCCTTTTACTCTTTTCTCTTCCTTTTATCTTATTTCACTGTTATCGATTTACAAGCGAAGACGAGGAGAGGGAAGTGGGGGGAGGGAGGGAGGGAGAGGAAGAGGTATGGGGGGGGTCGAGGTATCGTGGGATGGGTGGGGGGTATCATCGGGAGTGGGGGGGGTATGGGGAGCTTTACGTCGGTTGGGTAGGGAGTGGGTATCAGGGGGGGAGGTCAGGGCGAGCGCAACAGTTGAACTACAGATATAATTGCATTTTTAAGGTTTCCACTTGTCTCCTTTTATTTGTTCTACTCCATCTTTCTCTTCTTCTTCCTCTTTTCTTCATTTTGGTCTTCTCTCTTTGTCTTTTCTCATTCCATCTCCTTCGTCTGTTCCCCTTTTTTTTTCTTCGTTTTAAATGTCTTCTGATCTTTCTCCATTCTTTCATTCTATGCAGAAAAAAATATGCATTCTGATATTTCATCCAAGTTAAAAAAGAAGTAAAAAAAAAAAAAATAAAAATAAAAAAATAAATAAAAAAAAGGGAAAATATATAAATTACATAATACATTTATTAGAGAAATTAATCGGATCTTACGTCGAGATTTCCACGGCATATCCTCTCCTCATCCCTTTTCTCCTCCTCCTCCTTCTCCTTCCCTTCTCCTTCTTCTTCTTCCTTCTTCTTCTTCTCTTCTTCTCTCTTCTCCTTCTTCTTCTTCTACTTCTTCTTCTTCTTTCTTCTATCTTCTTCTCTTCTTTCTTCTTCTTCTTCTTCTTCTCCTCTCCTCCTCCTCACCTCCTCCTCCTCCCTCCTCCTCTCCCCTACCTTACCACCTTCCCACCTCCTCCTCCTCCTCCTCCTCCTCATCCCTTTCTCCTCCTCCCCCTTCACCACCAACACCTCACTCATCATCATCCCCTTTTCTCCTCCTCCTCCTTCTCCTCCTCCTCCTCCCTCCTCTCCTCCTCCTCTCCTCCAACCCCTCCCCTCCACCTATCTCCTCCTCCTTCCTCCCCTCCTCTTCTCCTCCTCTCCTCCTCCTCCACCTCC
>NW_020871923.1:822671-832671 GCF_003789085.1 Penaeus vannamei
TGTTGTTGTTATTCCATCATAATTGTTATTATCGTTATCATTATTATTTTCAATGTCATTATTACTATTATTATTATTATTATTATCAATATTATTATTATTATTATTATCATTATTATTATCAATATTACTATTATCATTATTATTGTTATTATTATTATTATTATTATTACTTATCATATTAAATTCCTACTATATTATTACTTATTATTATAATCATCATTATTATTACCATCATCTCATTATTATTATTATTCATTTTATTTTCTTCTCTTCTTTTATTTTTTCTTCTCTACTTCCTTGATTTTATTTTTTTATATTTCTATTTTTTTTCTCGAAAACCGAATATCACCGAGAGAGAAAATCTTGGCGTGGATTTATAATGAGGGTAAATACGATATGTTATTAGGGAATCAGTGAAGTTTGTATAACGAAGTTAATTTTAGCCGCTTGAGCGCAACTTCTTAATGAAATACACTCAGTTATTAGTGCAGAATAGCGGGGTTTTTATTTTATTATTATTATTATTAATTCCTTGAATTTATATATAAAAGCACGTGTATTTTAGCTCATTTTAGAATTACTCACGTCTTCTTGTGCACGCATACAAAGACAGACATACACACACACACATATATGTGTGTGTGTGTGTGTGTGTGTGTGTGTGTGTGTGTGTGTGTGTGTGTGTGTGTGTGTGTGTGTGTGTGTGTGTGTGTGTGTGTGTGTGTGTGTACTATGTATCTACTATCTACCTTTCTATCTATATGTTTATTTATATATGTAATATATATGAATATATATATATATATATATATATATATATATATATATATACATATATAATATATATATATATATATATATATATATATATATATATATATATATATATATATATATACATATATACATATATATTATATATATATACATAATACATATATATATATATTATATATATATATATATATATATATAATATATATATATATATATATATATATATATATATATATACATAATATATATATATATATATATATATATATATATATATATATGTATAACCCCGGGTGGCCAACCTTTTGTGAGATATCTTTTTCTAGAGTTACCCTGATGCGATCTACCAGCCTAAGATTCAAACATTCCATAAATGTATAATTGTATATTGTTCAGACATGTCCATCATTATAAACATAAATATAACTTATTCCCAGAAAAAAGAGTACTTGGATATGAGTACTTGGACATGTTATTGCAGCTATTTGCATGGCATATTCCCAGAAAAAAAGAGTACTTGGATATGCCATTGCAGCTATTTGCATAACAACTGCTGAAGGACGAATTACTAACAGGTACAGCATTGTGATCGAGTTAAAACAGGCTTGTGATCGACCCGTCCATCGCGATCGACTGGTTAGCCATAAACCATTCCCCAAAAAGTCACTTCTTTGCAAAAAGACAATTCCAAACTTTCTCGCTCTCCGATCTCATCCAGTTCTCGGTCAGCGTTGAATGATTAAGCTCTGACATGATAATCTTTGATTGATTAGATTGCAAGGGGTTAGAAAGGCCATTGGTGAATGATTGATTGGCCGCCAGAAAGGTATGATTTGAATTGATAAGCAAAGGAGGTGGATTAGATAGAGGGTAACTGTTGTGATCAAATGAAAAGGGACATAGGTAATTGCATAAACGGATAGAGCGATGATATATAACTAAATAGATAGATAAATTGATTGATAGCACATACACGAGAATGCACACACACACACACTCTCTCTCTCTCTCTCTCTCTCTCTCTCTCTCTCTCTCTCTCTCTCTCTCTCTCTCTCTCTCTCTCTCTCTCTCTCTCTCTCTCTCTCTCTCTCTCTCTCTCTCTCTCTCTCTCTCTCTCTCACTCACTCACACACTCACACTCACTCACTCACACACATACACATACACACACACATATAATATATATATATATATTATATATATATATATATATATATATATATATATATATATATATATACATAAATATGTACGTGTGTGTGTGTGTGTGTGTGTGTGTGTATGCGTGTATGTGCGTAGACCCGCTTGCGCCCAGAGCCTGCGTCCCCCCCCCCCTCTCTCTCTCCTCCTCCCAAGACAACCAGAGAATTAGCACGAGACATACAACTAAATCAGTGGCGTCGACGTTTAACCCGAAGTGCCGTAAATTCTTTCAACGTCGGACGCCACGTCAGGACCACGCACTTAAACTGTGACCTTTTTCTAATTTATGGAAGGTCGAGGGTCAGGTCTGGAGGCGAGGTCGTCCTTGTGGCAAGACTTCAGGGTCTTTTTTTTTTTAAGAAAATGTTCTTCAGGTAATGTTTGAAGTCTTGAGTGGACGAAAGTGGACGAAAAAAAAAGGAAAAAAAACTATAAAACGAAGAAGAAAAAGGAGACAAATAGAGAAGTAAAAAAAAAAAAAAAAAAAAAAAAAAAAGTAATGTAGAAGAAATAAAGGAAGAAGTAAAGGAGAAGAAAAAAAGAAGACAGAAGAAGAGCAACGAGAAGAACAAAGAATAACAACAATAAGATTAATAGCGCTAATTATAACATCGTCATTAACACCAATCATATTAATTATCACGTGCGTTAAAACTAATGTCAATTAACATCATATTAAGTGAATATGAAATTTCGTTGAACCTGATAACTTTGTACAAAGGAAGAGAAAATAATATGAAATGAGTGCCAACCATAACATTAAAAATGGTATTGCATATATGTAGCTACACAGTTTTATTTTCCCTTTTTTATTTATTTATTATTTTTTTTATTAATTCTCTTTCCTGATTTAGCAATGTCATCGTGTACCATTATATATCAGAGTCTGTCTTGCAAAAAAATCCATATCAGGTTTAAAACGTGTGGAATGTATGGGTATGGGTTAAATTATGAACAGGGATACGAAAAAAAAGTTACGTGGAACCACATTTTTTTCCATCTTAGACTGTAAAAAGTACAAAATATTTATTAAATTACATTTTAATGAGTGTTGTTGCATCATCAACACCTCAATTCACCTACAACTGATACTCTAAAATAAGTCATGAATAAACTTCTACAGGCAATAGTTAAAATATTATTACATATTGAAATATAAAGTCAAAGTGCTTTGATGGCATTGCATAAGTTAACCAAAAAATAAATAAATAAATAAAATAAAACAAACTTTTATTGGAAGAGGTTAAGCGAACAAATATTACAAGTATACAATAAAAAAAAAAGCTGTGATATAAAAAAATACAATTTATTATATTGTTATGCACATGATTCACGTGCAATATTTTCATCATTGCATTGATTTTCCGTCAAAAGTTAAGAGGGATACATGAGGGTGAAAGGAGGGGGGGAGAGAGAAGGATAACGTAAGAGGGAAGGAGAAAATGCAAGACAGAGGGAGAGAAGGAAGTAGGAAAATGGAAAATAGAGGAGGGAGGGAATAAGAGACATGAGGGAGAAAAGAAGGAAGTGGGAGGATGGAAAATATATGGAAAATAGAGGAGAGGAGGGAATGAGAGACAGGAGGAGAAAAGAAGGAAGTAGGCAGGAGAGACAAGAGACAAGAGAGAGAGGGGATGTAAGAAGAAAAGGAAGGAGAAAGAGGCGGAGTGAGGGAGTAAAAGGAGGGAAGATAATAAGAGAACAGGGAGATATAAGGAGGGAGGATAAGATGGATAAGAAAGAGAAAGAAGGGAATATGAGAGAGGAGGGAGGGAATAAGAAAGAGAAGAGAGAGAATAAGATAGAGAAGAGAGGGAATAAGAAAGAGAAGAGAGGGAATAAGAGAGAGAAGAGAATAAGAAAGAGAAAGAAGGGAATAAGATAGAGAAGAGAGGAATGAGGAAGGACGAAACAACGAAGAGAGAAATACAAGGAGAAATAAGAGAGAATAGCGAATTTAATAGCAAGGAATTAAGGAATTAAGGAATGCAACGAGACGGAGAAAGAAGAGGGAAAAGAGAGGATGTAAGAGAGAGGAAGGAGGACGTAAGAGGGACGAGGAAGGAAGTAGGAGAAAGGGAAATATACGACAGAGGAAGAGTATATTTAGAAGGGAAAACGAACAGAGAAGGAATGTCTTACAATATATTCGAAAATTAATATTTAAGACAGTATTTTTTTCAAATATTAATTATAATTATAATAATAAAAATAATAGCAGCAAAAAATAATGATCATGAATATTAAATAATATTAAGAGGATTAAGGAAAATAATATTAACAGAGATAAAAGTAGCAAGAATAATGAAAATTTAAATAATTGGCAACAATTCCAGTAATGACAATACAAATAAAAACAAATCATGATAGTTATTGATACAGAAAACATCAACATCAACATCATCAACAAAAATTCCATGCTATCGATACCAAAAGTCAAGCTAAGGTGATAAAATAGATGATAAAATACGCAAAATCCGAAAATGAATTAAAAAAAAAAAAAAAATTTAATAATTTCCTGACCGAGTATAACACTACATGAAATCTTCAGTCAAAGTCCGTGTAAAAAAAAAAAAAAAAAAAAAAAAAAATAAATAAATGCTGGTAATACATAGTAAAGGTGCTGTCACGCTAGCACTTTTTCCGTCAATTTTTTTGACAATGTTATTTAACATGAATACAAACATTTTCGAATATAACTCTCGATTTGACTATGCTTGGTTGAAAAAGTTGACGTTAAGGTTTTCAGACGGAAACGATCATTATCGTCTGACTGGAAAATCGACAACGCTCAAAAATGGACAAAATTTCAGAAAATTGTCAAAAAAGTGCTAGTGTGACAGGACCTTAATGCTTATTGAATAATGCTGCTCCTTCCGATGCTATGAAATGTTCAATACCTCTAGGAAACGATATCTTAAACAGTATATACATAAAATCTCCTAAAATAACCATTAATACGCAATATTATACCTTCCATATTGTATATGGAAGGTTTAATTACTCTATAAAAAAATAATAAAACAGCGATAAATGAATTCCCAAAATCCCTGTACTAATATATTAGGTTTCTTAAACATCCAAGTTAACTGAACTCGTAAGGATTAACATCATATCTTCGTTATTATTACACAAGTGTTGGAATCTAAACAAGGGAAATAGCATAAACCAAGGAAGTCTTAAGCCGATAACTTCTGTTCAAACTCAGCTCATCCTTTGCCGGTCCCCCAAAGTCAGAGGAGAAAGAGTGTACAGATGCATGGAGAGATAGGTAGATAAATAGGTAGAGAAGTAAGTGGATTTGATATATCCTTATTTTCATTCATTCATACATCGAAGAATAGATAGCTAGAAAGACCCAAGCAAGCAGATAGATAGATGGATAGACACAGATATTGAATGACAGAGAGACATATAGGCATGCATAGATAGATAGATAGATAGATAGATAGATAGATAGATAGATAGATAGATAGATAGATAGATAGATAGATAGATAGATAGATAGATAGAGAGACAGACAGACAGATAGATATAGATATGCCTATATGCCTGTATATCAATTAACATCTAGAGCAAAGGAGATAAACTTGCCTATACATATCCACAAACACAAAAGAATTAATTTCTCATACAACTATCCTGTCTCCTACGTTACATCATTTATAAGACAAATATCCTCTGCGTCCCAGTCTCAAGTTTAAGCTATTGTTTTGGCAAGATTCTCCTCGAGCGACCATCTTTTAATCCAATAAGCTTTCGCAACTTACTGTAATAAAATAATCTAGTGGAAGTGAATGTGTATTGGAATACTATTGGAAAAAAAGTGTAATATACAGGGGTACTAGAGTGGTACGCTACTCAGATTTAAGTTATGATTTGTAATAAGAAATAATTCATTATGGCACAGCTTGGGCAATATGTCTAATTATATTTTGTTAATCTGAATATCTGTCAAAAACTTATGGAGGTCCGAATATCCTATTTTCTTTGTACCTTACTTATTTAATGCTGAAATGCTGTAGAATAGACAAAGTACGAGCAAGCGTGATACACAGATAAATCAATCAACCACATTCAGATATGTCTGTATGTTTGTATTCTCTCTCTCTCTCTCTCTCTCTCTCTCTCTCTCTCTCTCTCTCTCTCTCTCTCTCTATATATATATATATATATATATATATATATATATATATATATATATATATATATATAGGGAGGACGGTCGGAGAAGGAAGGGTCTGATAATATGTCTACAGATTATTTTCGGAGACAGTAATTCACTATGATCATTGTCTGTAATAATAATAATAATAATATGAACAATAAAAACAGCAAAAAGGATGATGATGCAAATAAATGGTAACAATAACAATGATAACAGAAACCAAAATAAATTATGACATTTATTAAAACCGAAAACATATTTCCATGCTTTCTCTAACGAAAATAGTTACGAAACATCTTGGAATAAACGAAAAAATACCCAATACCCAAAAAATTAATTCACATAATAATTTCTAATAATTTCCTGACCGATAAAATAAACGATGAAATACACAAAAACCCCAAATTAATTCATATGATAATTTCAAATAATTTCCTGACCGAGTATGCAACATTTCATCAATCCAAAGTCCGTATTGTAGAAAAAAAATCTGCAAGTAATGTACCTTGCAGATGTTGCATAGTAATGCTTATTGAATAATGCTGCTGCTTCCAATCCCATTTAATGTTCAATACTTCTAGGATACGAGATTTTATGCAGTATATGCATATATGCTACTAAAATCATTAATAAAATGTACTATTGTAACATCTTTTATTTTTTATATATATATATATATATATATATATATATATATATATATATATATATATATATATATTTACAAGTATAATTACTGTACAAAAAAAAAAGTAAAATAGCGATGTATAATTTCCAAAACTCCTTGTACTAATATACAAGGTTTCTTAAACATCCACGTTTTCTGAACTTGCAAGAATGAGCATCATATCTTTGTTATTATTACACAAGTGTTGCAATCTAAACAAGAGAAATAGCATAAACCAAGGGAGTTTTAAGCGGATAACTTCTGTTCAAACTCAGCTCATGTTTTGCCGGCCCCCCAAAGTCAGGGGAGAAAGAGTGTACATATATAGATGGATACATGGATGGATGGGGTAGGTGGGTGGGTGGGTGGTGGTGGATGGATAGATGGATGGTTGGGTGGTAAGTAGGTGGGTGGATTGATGGGTGGTGGGTTGGGTGGATGGATTGATGGTTGGGTGGGTTGATGGTTGGATGGATGGATGGATTGGGATGGATGGGTGGAGTGGATGGATGGATGGGTGGTTGGGTGGATGTGGATGGATGGAGATGGATGGATGGTTGGGTGGGTGGATGGATGGATGGATGGGTGGAAGGATGATGGATGGATGGATGGATAGATAAATATACCTATAAATAGATAGATAGTAAGGAGGTAGACAAGGTAGATGGATACATACATACATTCATACATATCTATACAGCATATATCGATGAATAGATAGCTAGAAAGGCCCATCAGGCAGATAGATAGATAACATTGATAGATAGATAATAGACAGACAGATATTATACAGATTTTTATAGAGGGATATGAGATATGCGATAGTGATGGATAGCGTACAGCAGACAGCGAGAGNGAGAAGAGAGAGATGAGAGAGAGAGAAATCTTCAGGTGGCCCCCCCACACCGTCAGCTTCTAGGTGCGCCCCCCTCACCCGCTCCCTTCCTCCCCCTATTCCCCTCCTACCGTCGCTTCTACGGTGGCAGCCCGTTCCCTGCCTCCCGCCTCCTCGCTTCTAGGTTGCGCCGCCTTCCCCTCCCCGGGCCTTCCCCCCCCACTCCCCCCTCCTCCTTCGTTAGGTGCGGCCCCCTTCCCTCCCCCCCCCCTTATCCATTCCTCCCCCACCTTACCGTCGCGTTCTAGGTGCGCCCCCTTCCCCCTCCCCCTCCCCCCCCCTCTCCCGCTCCTCTCCCTTCTAGGTGCGCCTCTCCCTCCCCATGCCCCTCCCCCACCCCTGACCTTCCGCCTCTCTCCCCCACTGATCCGCCTCCCCTCCCTTCCCCATTCCCCCACAGCGCCCCCCCATCCCTCCCTCCCTATCTAGGTGCGGGCCCAACTTCTCCCCTCCTTCCCCTCCCTCTCCCCCATCCTCCGTCCCCCTTCCCCTCTCCCTCCTTCCCCTTCCCCCATCCCCCAATCCCTCACCCTACCACCGGCGCGCCGTCCAGGGTCTGCGGCGGGTAATGGGCGGAATGTGGATCCATTGCAGGCGACCCGGACTAATATTACGCTCTTTATCAGAACACAAAAAGAGACTCTCATAACTCCCTGAAGAAACAATCCCAGATGCGCCGCCATTATGCTATCAGAATAACGACATAATGATGGAAGTATGAAGGGAGACACTCACACGCGCGCGCACGCACACGCTTGGGAGACACGAGCCCGGCGAATCACACGCACATACACAGCCACAGTACGAGTTGGCACGCGCCCGCACCCGACACGCACACGGGGTCCGTACAGGCGGAGATACATGTGACGAAGATAATACAGAACACACAACAGCGCGTCAATTAGTGATAAAACCGCAGACAGAAAACGCACACAAGAGATACTAAGATAATATTAAAAAAACGCACATAAAAGGTAGCACACAAAGATTCGAGCGGACGGACACACAAGCACCGCGTACATAACACACGACACACAACAGCACACAAGCACGCGTACATAACAGCACACACACACGAACAAGCGACGCTGTACATAACAGCACCACACACACACAGCACAAGCGACGCGATACGATAACACACACGACACGACACACAAGGCACGGTACGATAGAGGCGAGGCGGACCACACGAGCACACACACAACACGCGTTACAACAACACAGCACACACACACACACAAGGCCACGCGTCCATAAAAGCACACACACCACAGCACCGCACACGCGCACACACAAATACAGACACGCACCAACACTTCCATAACACACACACGACGCCACACGGCACCCAGGTAGCAGCACACGTGACGCCCTTAAAGTAAGTAAGAGAAGTCGCAAGCCATTTTCAACCCTATGAGAACCTGTTGGGTCGCGGGGATGAGTCAAAAAGTCGCAAAAGTGAATTAATTAAAGGAATTTGCAGCGCTTAGCCCTTCCCATTGGGACGCGTGGGAACGGGGTTCGAGGCGCGGAAGCGTTCGCGCGCTCTCGCTCTCGCTCTCTCTCGCTCTCTCTCTCTTCTCTCTCTCTCGCGTCTTGAGGGGTCCAGTCGAGCTCTCTCCTCTCTTCTCTCGCCTCTCTCTGAGGGGGGTCGATTCTCTCTCTCTCTCGTTCTCTTTCTCTCTCTCTCTCTCTCTCTCTGAAGGCGTCGATCTCTCTCTTGCTCTCTCTCTCGTGTTCTCTTTCTCTCTCTTTTTCTCTCGCTCTCTGAGGGGATCTCTCTCTCTCTCTCGCTCTCGTGTTCTCTTTCTCTCTCTTTCTCTCTCTCTCTGAGGGCGTCGATCTCGCTCTCTCTCTCTCGCTCTCGTGTTCTCTTTCTCTCTATCTCTTGCTCTCTCTCGCTCTTTCTCTCGCTCTCTCTTTCTCTCTCTTTCTCTCGCTCTCTCGCTCTCTCCTTCTCTCTCTCTCTGCTCTCTCTCTTCTCTCCTGTCTGTCTCTCTACTCTCTCTCTTCTCTCTCTCTCTCTGCTTCTTCTCTCTCCTCTCGTCTCTCTCTCTCTCTCTCTCTCTCTCTCTCTCTCTCTCTCTCTCTCTCTCTCTCTCTCTCTCTCTCTCTCTCTCTCGCTCGTCTCTCTCTCCTCTCTCTCTCTCTCTCTCTCTCTCTTTCTTTCTTTCTATCTATCTAGAGATAAAGAAAAAAAGAGAAAGAAAGAAAGAGAATGAAAGAAAGAGAGAAAGTAAGAATAAGAACCAGGGAGACAGACACACATACATAACAAACAGAC